>OZ005657.1:52412652-52600152 GCA_963930645.1 Salticus scenicus
GTAGGACAGTGAACTTATTATAAAAATATCTCTGATGAGTTCACTGGGCAACTTGTTCTGATATTTTGTTTCCATGTTGTAGTCGCTTGAAAATGTGCCATCACGATAACTTTTGAAATACTAAACTGATTTAAGCCAAAGTTGGATAGTGAATTTCTGGTTCAAATATCTTGGATAAGTTCGTAAGATAACTTGCTCTGACATTTTATTTCCATGTGTTGACCACTTGAAAATTTGTCATTATGATAACTTTTGTAATACTGAATCAATTCAAATCCAATTTGGGTAGTGTATTTATCATTTAAATAACTCAGAAAGTTTGCTGGGCATCTTACTTCAATATTTTGTTACCAAGTGATGGCCACTTGAAAATTTCTTATCAAGATAATTTTTTAAATGCTGAATTAGTTTGAACCAAAGTTGGACAGTGAATTTATCACACAAACATTATGGATGATTTCACTGGGCAAGTTGCTCCTCAATTTTGTTTCCGAATTGCGGGTACTTAAAATCAGGCTGTCACTTGAAAATTTCTTATCACGAGAACTTTTGAAATATTGAATTAATTTGAAGCAAAGTTGGACAGTGAACTTATCATTCAAATATCTTTGATGATTTCGCTGAGGAAGTTGCTCCGCTATTTTTTTTTTTTCCAAGTTGCAATCACTTAAAGTCAGACTGCCACTTCAAAATTTGTCATAACAATAACTTTTGAAATACTGCACTGATTCAAACAAAAGGTGGCAGTGAACATATACTTCAAATATCTTGGATGAGTTTGCTGGGCAACTTGCTCCACCATATCGTTTTTAAGAAGCAGCCACTTGAAAAAAACAAAGTCAGAAAGGGATCTGTAGCTCCCTGTGTTGAAAAGATCTTCAAAAAGATCTTGTAGGTCATTGGATCTTCATTGATATGAACCACAGCTTGCATCCTAGGCCAAGCACAAGGAGAGAGGGAAAAACTTTAAGCATATACATAATATCGGAGCCAAGGCTCCCTGAGTTCAACAGACCTCTGAAGAGATTTAAGAGGGTTCTAAAACCCAAGTGGGTTTGGGCCATGATGCTCATCCTAGGAAAGCAAGCTCCCAAGTGGCTCTGCTAGCTACTGTCCTGACAGACCTTAAGTGGCTCAAAGCTACTAGCTAAACTAAGTGGCTCTGTTAGCTACTGCCCTGAGAGAACTTAAAAAACCCATACTTCATATAAACATCTTTGCTAAGATCATCAAAAAAGCAAACATAACTGAGTCTGATGCGGAATGTGAAGGTGGGCCATCGCTGTACTGTTTACTCTCCAAACACATTGCTGTTCACTTCCCATACAATAATCAGTGATGACACACTTCCACAGTTGAAGATATGCTGTGTCACAGGAGACACCTGAATAATACCCACTCAACCCATGACCCTAGGTATATACAGATAATTCAACCCGTACGCCATACCAGAAGATTTTCAGCACTTGCAATGCATATAAGCATGGCCCCAGGGTCTGTAGAGGACATACTACCCACGCTAAGCTGTAAGCTATATGAGAAAACCTCTGTATGTCTACTAAACCTACACTGTAAAAAATAGGACATATTTTTTACAGTGTAGTCCTGTAATGTGTCTAGACACCAGCACACGAGTCCTCATACACCTACATTTACAAACCTTGCATTATTTTCTTCTTGTGACTACAGATGTAAAAATATCGCTTGACTGCATTTCATGGGCATTCCAAATTAAGAGTGAAAACAAAGATGACAAACATATTTACAGTGTAATTTACAACTACTTTGTTTAAATTGAGTGTGCTGTCAGTGAACTTTCCATTCAGGTGGCATCAGGTCCTGGGGATGACAAGACACTTGATTTGGAGGGCATTGATTTTTGGGACTGACAGCAAACTTTTTGTTTGGATGACATTTGACCAAACATCTCTTTTGTCTTTTCCAAAATACTGCATGATTGTTCACTTACTTCTAATGTAACTCAGCATCTGTCGAGTAGCCACCTCATGAATGTAAAGTCCAGCAAAATTCTTTCTAGCTCAACGTGTTAAACATCTTTAGGATTTAATACAGCACTTAAATTTTGTACATGAGCTTATTAGGATATTAGGTTTTTTTACTTTATGAATTTTTTTAAAATTCGGAGACTATATAAATATTGAGTTTTATTAATTAAGGTTACTTAATTTTAGATCAGCTAAGTTATTTTTCACACACCTTGCTAACATAAATTTAATAAGCCTTCTACTGCCATTTCCAGAACTAACATTAATAACCCAATTGATATTAGCTCTATAACTGTCCATAAAAAGCAAATTATAACTCTAACTCTTATGCCCTTAAACACAAAGCCCTTGAAATTCCAACTTGCCCTAATACAATTAATTGCTGTGAGTATAGTATAATTCCTCAAAACTGGCAACCGATCATCAATGAACTGAAACAAAGAAATGAACACAGAGAAGTTATCTACTGGGAAGAACGAAAACAAGAAGCCATTAAAACATACTGAGTTCATAATGGCCCTGTTAAAATGTTAGTTATTTACTAGTTTTTATTTTATTATTATTTAAAAGAAACATTTTTAAATTTTTCAAGTAATATATGTAAAAGGTAAATTTTTCTTTAATATGTTCTATTGTTAGTTATACATTTATTAATATCACACAATCAACAGAATGGGAAGAAAATCATATATATTGAAAATTCATTTTTCCCTCTAAGTGAAAATAATGCCCAAACCAGGAGTTGAACCCCAGATCTGTGACTTGCAAGGCCAGCGCTCGACCAATTGAGATATCCAGGCAGACAACCATTAGGCATTACTCACTTGGACAACGTGTAGGCAGAACAACTGGTCTATTATGTAGATAGCTCGACAGAATAAGCCGCAGGTAATGGAAAACCCCATTAAGCAATGAGAGAAAGAAATACATTTACTAATATCACACAATCAACAGATTGCAAAGAAAATCATATATATTGAAAATTCATTTTTTCATCTGAGTGAAAATAATGCCCTGTCTGAGTGAGTAATGCCTACCGGTTGTTGGCCTGGATAGCTTAATTGGTCGAGCGCTGACCTTGCAAGTCAAAGATCCAGGGTTCGACTCCCGGTCCAGCCATTATTTTCACTCAGTTGGAAAAATGAATTTTCAATATATATTGTTAGTGAGTTATAATTCAGAGAAATCAATAATGGAAAAAGACCCAAAGTCCAGAAAATTCCGAAATCCAGAATACTTTCGCAGATAATGGGTGCTATACTGTACTAATCAGATTGTCATATTAAGAGAAATTAACAAAATAATCAATAGTAAAGTTAAAGAATATCATTAAATATTAACATTGTATCCTAAAACAATGTTAATTTAAAATCAAAAATTACTTTTATGATCCAAGCTTTTTTTTTTTTTTTTTAAAAGCTAAGCTAAAGACTTTTCACAAAGTAGATTTAAGGCTGGTAATCAGTGAGCATCAGGGTCATCCAAATCTTATGCTAACCTATAGAGAAAACAATCTCTATAATTATTTGTTAAATAATATATATTTTTAAGTTCTGTTTTCACATCCAAAAAATTCACACTCGTTAAATTATGTCTCTCTTTCAAAAATATGTTTAACTTTTAATATTTTGAAACTGTAAAATGCAAAATTTTATTTAGTAGAGTTTTGCATTTTACAACTTCTAACTAAATTAAAAAAACTAAGGAGAAAAAAAAAAAATCCAATTTTTAGAAAATGAGACAATTTAAGTCAGGAATTTTCTGAATGGGAAAACAATTTAAAAATAGGCATTCTTTAATAAATAATAAAAGGGGTTATTATTTTCTCCATAGGTTAACATGGGATTTAGATGACTTTGGCACACACACTGCTAGAGAGCTGTAAATATGCATTCAATTTATTGCACTTATTTAATCCCAAAATTTCATTGGCTTTTTCAACAGTAGAAATTAACCAGAAACCAGAATTTTTGAAATCAAAGTTTAAAACTTTACTTATATTAAATAATTTGCTTTTTATTATTATTTTATTTTTTTTAAAGAAGATACTTCAATAAAACTTAGGTTAAATGCTGTCTAGAGACCTACTCTTAAATAAGTATGTGAAATGTGTTGCCATCACTTAAATGAGTCAAAACAGTATCAACATCATTACTTAACTTTCAGTTTTATAATCATAGTTTTTTTTTTTTTTTTTTTTTGGGGGGGAGGGGGGGGGGAGGGGGATATATATATTGTTACATAGATGTGAAAAGCCAAAGTGAGCACTCAAAGTGAAGTAACAAGCGTAGTTTATTTGCAGAACGAACTTGTAATACAGTTATACTCGGCTGAGAACATACTCAAACTGAGGAACAAGTCGCTTAAATACAATATTCGAATATTCCAGAATACAAGATTAACATAAATTAGAATATTCTAGAAACTGCTAGAATAGGAAATTAAATATGCAAAGATAATTATAAGAACTTAGAAATAATTTTTTTTAGTCTTTAAATCTACTTGCCCCCGGTCGGAATCAAACCGAGGCCATCTGGGTGACAGTCCAAAGACATACCTCTACGCCACGGCAGCTGTACAGAAAGCTGGCTTTGTTCCTATATATATATATATTTTTTTTTTTTTTTTTTTTTCCCCTATTTCAAATAAGTAGTTTTATGAGAAATTTTTAACATTTTGCAATTAAGAAATTTTTTGTAACATTAAGTTTTTAGTTTTACATATTCAAATTTACAAGTACTTACGCATTCTAAATAATTTTTATTTCCTTATACTTTGTATAAGGAAATATTGTAATACTGATTTTATATCTCACATAGCGCAGCACAAAAATGAATAGTCGTAGAATGTTGCATATTTACACTTCTTACTTTGGTCTACACACAAGCTCCCCCTTTATGCTTCTATTACACATGGGAACTTTACACACAACTTTTGAGCTAATTTTGTTGGCTCAAATCGCCAATGCTCAGTGTCATAGGAATTGAGAGTAAAAACAAATTTTTCTGACTAGTCATAAAAAGTTGTTTATACAAGCAATTTCTCTTATGATGATAAACCAATGGGAAGAAAGCTCATTATATGTGCCAAGAAAAGACACGACCATTGGCATAAAGTTATTCACTGTTCCTTTCGTTCTTCCATGAAGTCTTCACGTTGGCTTCAGAAAAGAGCGATAAATAGGTGTGTCTTGACATATACTGAACACCATTCAAAGCAGTTTTTTGGACAATCTAACTCAACTTATACAACCCTCTACTGGACTTTGGCCACTGGAAATTAGAGCAAAAATTGGCTCAAATGAAAGTTGTCTGAAAAGTTTGTGTGTAATAGTAGCATTAGAGATATCTATGATTTTACATGACTGTTTGTGACATCTTAAGTATGTATATATCTTGCATAACTTAAAAACAGTTCGATATAGAACATTTTAAATTTATAGGTTTGTTCCAACATCTACTTAAATGTCTCTTTTTTTTTTTTTTTTTTTTTTTTTTTTTTTGTTTTTCTGAGACTTTCTGTTTTGGAGATAGTTAAGAAAATTGTCAGGTATGATGATCAGCCACTCTGAAGTCTAAATACATGAATTCATCAAGAGTCTTGTCAATGGTTTAAAGAATTTTGGATGTACTTCTGAGATAGAAACCAGTGAATCACTCAGGAAAATTTCAGAACTCTGCTTCTATTGCAGTTAGAGATTCTAAACTTTGGAATTCCTGAACTATCACATTTTGCCGAATTTGGGTACCAAATTGTCTAATTTGATACTGAGAAATCTGCCACCAATGCCCATCTTCGTGGAAGTGAAAAAACTTTTGTTTCCATTTTTACTGTAGCAATATGTAGAAAAAAATACGTAAAGAAATAGGCAGATTCTAATCTACAATAACCAATCATGATACTTCACATTTTATAGTCTTGTTGGTGATTTACAGAACTTTTGAAGAAGTTAGCTCTGTACTAGAAACCAGTTAATCATTCAGAAAATTCCAAACCTCTGCTTCTATTGAAGTTAGAGCTTCTGAAACCTTAAACTAGAACTTTTCACTAAATTTGGTCACAGAGTCGCCAAATTTGACACCAAAGCCTAATACATGTTTGTGATAAACTTGGCAAAACTTGCAACCAAATTTGGCAGAAAATAATAGTTTAGGGTTGCCAGAATCATTAAACCCTTTCTCAATTTTTTTTTTTTGTATGTTTCATTTTTCAACAGGTATTTTTGCCAAAGAGCACAAAAGTTGGCCACCAACACTCAAGTGAAATCTGTTGAATTCTAAGCTGTGCATTTTCCAATAAAAGATTCTGTAATAAGCTGTGGAGCACTATTTGTGAACAACTGATACTCATTCACTGCAGTGTATATAATCCTATTGTCCTGACTTTAGTGGTTGGAGTAAAAGTTTTCTTTGCTTGTGTTTGGATATATTCATAGACTGAAACCTGCCTGTTTATTTACGAACCAGTTACCACACATAAAAATGTTGATGTTTTTGTAATATGTATATTTCAGTGGGTATAGGAAAGTCATGTTGTGTCCACATCAAATTATTTAGCTTTCAAATTATGATAGTAATAAATTTCACCAATGTATGTTAGAATGTGTATAAAAAAAAGCCCTCAAAACAATAATAAAAGACAAACTTTATTGCAATTGATAAATTACTCTCCAAAACCAAGCTCTACAACAGAATTAGTGTAGAAAATGTAAATTAGAAATATTAATACATATTTTCCAAAATGAACAAAAATTTCAGAGAAGTTTCATACACATTTAGCAAGAGTTAAGGAATATAACTGCATTAATCTTAAAAATAATTTTTGTTTCAAATACATCATTAATAAAAATAATAATAACCTAGATTATATTCTTAAAAAGTAAAGAAAATAAAAAAAAATTTTTTTTTTGGTTAATAATTACAAAATATTGTTACATTTTTAAGTCTTTATTATTATTATTTTTTTTAATTCAGGAAGTAACTGCAAAAACAAACTACTTTATAAATGTTTTTATAAAGAGATTTGACTTTTTATATAGCCTTAATTTATTTATATTCTTAGTCATAAAACAACTGCAAAACAAGGGTCATGAAATAAATTATAAATTTAAAAAAAATGTACTAAAAAACAATGAAGATAATGAAAATAAATATTAAACAATGTTTTTAAGAAATGACTATACTGAAAAATGACTGAATTGCAGCTATTTGTTTGAAAGCACTAAATTTTAAATATATATGTCAAGTGAGAAAAAATAGTCACACAACATTATAAATAAGACAGAAGACATATTTCAAAAAAAAAAAAAAAAAAAAATTGCTCATCTCTGAACATAAAGCTCTTGGTGGGGATTTTTTTCTTCTTTTAAATACACAATTTTTAAGGCCAGTAAAATATTTAAGTTGTGGAGATAGCCTTTGCCATTTTTGGCACCATAACCATTTCTCTGCTGAGAGCGCAATATTAGTCACATTAATGAAATAGAGTATAAATATTTAAAACTGGTATTGTGAAATAAGGTTTTAAAGTCCTATAAAAGATCAAGAACCCAAAGACATCTATTAACATATAATACTTATGCCTTGAATTTGACTATTCATATCTTAACTATACTCTTTAACAATTTTTCAGATGTTAGAATATTTAAACATTTCTGAAATTTAAATATGTGTGTGTGTGTGAATATATATATATATATATATATATATATATGGCATCTCATGAATGACATTTTAGGCTATTTTAATACAGGTGGCTAGAAACAGTACATTATAATAAAATATTTCAACTGATTGGTTGATTTTAAGAAACAATGTAATTAATGACATTTCTGCAGCCAATCAAATGAATGAGCTCTATATGATAAACTTTTTCTAGCCATCCACAAGTAAAACCAGCCCAAAATGTTAGTCACATGACGCTACTGGTATAAATGTACTTCTGCATAAGCATTCACCTAAAAAATGAAAGGAAGTACAAAAATAAACAAATATTAAAATTAGGGTAATCAAAATTATTTAATTAGAAATTGTTGTGACTAAATTTGAGACACTATTATTTCTACAGGCATAATACTCTCAGCAGCAGTTCTATTACTCAAGTGTCAAAGCAGCTTCAATTGAAAATTGTAGAAAAATACACTTTTAAGCCTCATTTATCAATAGATATATATTTACACAAGAATAACAGAAAAAATAAACTTCACAATAAGCAGGGCCTGATTACAGAAAAGGCACAAGAAGCACATGCTTTCTTTTAAAGACATGAAGGGGGCCTTAAAACTTAGAAAGATATAGGCCTAAATTCTCATTATTCAATTCTGAAAATGATATCCCTTATAGGAGAGAACTGAGATTCCTTTAACTTCAATTAATCAGGCCCTAGTAAGACAAACCACCACAAAATGATATTAGTGATTTTAAATAAAATTTGATGAGTGAAAAATTTCTTAGTATGGATATGAGAGAGTTATTTTCAAAACATGACTAGATTAAGAACTAAAGGAATAAGCTGAGTAAATGATTTTTTCCTTCCCCCTTTCTAAGTATATAATGATATGTTGGCACATAAATATTTAGTGATAATGGAGAAATTTCTTTATAATAATGGAAGGAATGGTTGATGCTCGTTGTTATTATTATTTTTTTTTTCTCATTTAATTTAGAGAAAAATGCATTACAGAACTATGTATATAAATTTAAGGAATAATAAATTAACAGACTTTGGATAACACTAAAATGCATTTTTAAAAGAAAGGGTTTATGAGGATTTTAAAAAATATACTAGGCAAATGAAATGCCATTATTGCAATTTCCTTAAAAATTACATATTTTTTCTTTGGATTTGATAAAAGTTAAATCCTATACAGTTTTTTAAATAATAATAAAAACTTATATCCATCATTAATTTAACAATTCTGTATTTAAAAATGTGTACTAATATTTAAAAAATTAAATAATACAAAAGTAAAAATATAATAACAATTATATCTTGCAGTGCAATAAATTTTATAAATGACTAGTTGAGTCCATTTTGAGACAAGATAAAGATACATAATTTTTGATTAATATTTTAGTGTAATAAAAACAGTAAGTACAGGCTATAGCAAGAAAACAATTTTATAAAATATAAGTGATGTTTCATGAAAAATAAAAATTTGGTATTTGCAAACATTTATTATAATACATTATGCTTATGAGAGGATCTTTCATGTTTGTATAAATTGAGTATGCATATAACCTACATGCAGGTACGAAAAAATTGCTATCTTTGAGTAAAAATACTATATTCTAATTTAAATGTCACTCTCAGTCTATAGATGTATAAAAATGGGATGATAAAAATGTCTCTGAATTTTTTGATGAAACTATAAAAAGGCAATATTTGAGGAGGGAAAAGTGCAATTTATGTATGTGTAATATAACAAGTACACAGTATAAAAACACCTCCCCTTGAACATATGTATATACATGTGTGAAGATGCTGATTAAATCTTTAAATAGAAACATATAACTGTAAAATTCCTATGCCAAGTTTCAATGAATGAAAGCAAAAGCAAGACATTATATCTTTATTTCAATTTGTTTCATTCTGCAGCTATCAAAGCTGTGAAAAATCTTTCAGACCAACATTATTTAAATCAATCAAACTAAAAGAAAAAACATTGGAAAATTGTGTATGTAATTTTGCCAAAAAAAATTACTTTGAACTCAGAATATACTTAAACATTTCAAATTAGTTGACAAATAATTATTCATTTTGGCAAAATTACCTTTAGAAAAATAAGCATAATACATCAGCCTTCTATAAAACTAATTAACTGAATGAATAAGCACTGCAGTTTTTGAACAGATGAATACTTCATGACCTATGAGCAGTTGAAGAAAGAATCCACCACCATCCTTTAACACTCATTCATCCAATCTTTCATATATAAAACTTTGTAACAGACATACAACAAGAGACTAGTTCAATTCTGACAAGTAGAAGATAATCATCTTCAGTGATTATGATACTAATGTTTCAATTTACATGAAATATACAAAGAAAGACAGTAAAATTCACAAAGCACTTAACACATTTAATATTGCAGCTTTGATTAACAAAAGATAATTAAAATATGATCTATAAAACTGAGAGATGATACAATCTTAAAAGTCATTTTGAAGATGCATGAATAAATTAAAATTTATGTTGCATAGATTCACTAAATAAATAAAAAGGTGAAAACAATAAATCCACACATGGAAACAAACTGCTTTACACATATAAAATTCTTTCATACAATTTGATTAATATTGATGGTGGTGGTACAAAAAAAAAAAAAAAAAAAAAGTCTATAGCCATATAAAAGAAAATTGAAAAACAAACACCAGATATTTTACAATAATAGTTTTCTTGAAAAATTATGTAACTAGTATCACTGATGGCATTTATGACTGTTGAGGTGCTTAGATTGAGATATAAAACAATGAAGGCATTTCTGTAGTCAGGTTTTTTTTTGCTGATTTCAGCAGCAAAAAATATTACATTCAACGTCAGCCTTTGCATGACCTCTATACAAAGTGAAGCATGTAGAATAAACCACTTTACATTCATTAATTCATTCTTAGTTAAAGAATGAATTGTTGAATTTCATTTACAAACACATTTACCAAAAAAATAAGTGTTTCAGAAATAAAAAAGGGATATGAGTGATTAGGCATCCAAAACCTTAAAGTAATATAGCACTTCAGAAAGCTTAGATCTCATGCATAGTTTGAAACAGGTACTCTTTGTAATATAATTAATTCGAAGTCATTTCCAATATTTGGGCATGTTTAAAGAGCTAGGCAATTTAAGGATGCTTTGTAGTTGCTCATACTGAATGAGTTATGTTTTTGTTCAGTATTGCATACAATATTAAACAATATAAGATGTATAAGTCTATTAATCAAACACAAAATTTAACATCAGGCACCCCAAAAAAATTGTTGAAAATAACAATTCAGGAGTTCATGCAAAAAGCACAATATAAAAAAGGCTTTAAATTCAAATAAATAACAAATTTTATAATTTATTTAAATTTTACACTTATTTTTGGCAAAGTTAAGTCATTTAAATAACACACATATGCATTTGCAATGAATGAGGTATATATTTTGTTAAACACATTACAGATCAAATGTCTATATGATTTCTTATATGCACAATAAAAAAAAAGGAGGGGGGGGGGGGCAGGGAGCCTATTTCAAAGGCATTCAGAAATTTTACAGTAACACAGAGGAGCCTGAACCATTCACATGTTAAACATTTTACATACATAAGTGGATAAAAGTTTTATTTAAAAAATTAAAATGGCATTAAAAAAAAAAAAGTAAAATGTTTGGCGACTATAATTTTTTTCCTAAAATATTATATTATTCATACTATAATGTAGTTGTAATAGAACAAATATTTAACAAGAAAAATAAGCGACATTAAAATCAGTAAGTGGATTAAAATTTTTTTTGGGTGGGTGGGTGGGGGAAGAAGTAGTATTAACAAGTTCAGTGACTTTGAATTAGTATCATCTAAAATATTACAATATCATTTGTACCATAATAAATATAGTTGTAAGAGAATAAATATTTAACAAGAAAAATATGCAACATGAAAATCAATAAATCAACACAAATAACTATATTCATTTCTAAATAAAATAACTTTATAAATTAAATGAAAGATGAATTAGAATATATAACATTTAACCAATTTTATCATAAACTTATAGAGCTTTACAGCAATAACAAAGAATTAGAAAAAAAATCATAAATCCTATAAGAAATATTTACATTTTCTTTTTAACACAGCCCTTAGTATAGTCCCAAAAAATATATCTCCACAAGATCACTTTATACAACGTAAGGGCATCCATAAGAGGAACTGTTTAAAGGTATAACAAATGAAAGCACAAAATAAGAATTTCAATTTCTCAATGCTATTTTAACATCACAAACCAATGAGCATGTTCAGTTCAAAATGATACTCTGCCTAAATTTACGACACATAATTGCCCTTACAGTGACTACTTTTGCAACAACTTTTCATTCATTTCATATACCATATATTCAGTACATTCAAAAACTACAACAATAACAAAAAGTTATATTTTTCTACTGAAATTAAACTTTAGCCCAGAGTACTAAAAGATATGGTATATCATGAGATAAGAGCACAGTAAGTATCCAACCAATTACATGTAATTATATGCAGCATAACTGATTAAAATACTGATCACAGCCAAATATGTAATGATTCGAGGTCATAATGAAATATAGCACAAACTTATTTGATCCAATTAAAATTAAGTTTTATGAAATGAGAAATGAAAAGAGCAGAACTTTCATCTAATGAAATTTATATAGAAATATCACCAACAAAGTATTAATTATAAAACTTGAGACATACAAACACACATTCACCTTTCTACTAACAAGTTTCTCTAGAATCACAATGAAAATTTCATGAAACAAAAGTTCTACCGTGCATTTTATGTCATACAGAAATCTACACATAGCAGAGTGGGACAATACTGATCACAGCCAATTCTTTATGATTTAATGGTTTTAATAAAAATTTGATGAGCACTGAAATGATTATCAATTTGAAAAAAACTAAATAGAATGCTATATTATGAAATGTAAAATGAATAAAAGTCATTAATTGCAATACTGATCACAGCCAATCAATTTCTTCTCATTTTATCAAATGAAAAGAAATCACATGACATTTCTTTAGGATTTCTAGTATAATAATATCATCTGCTTGAAAATATATATGAGTATACAATGTGTGTGTAAATATATATTTTAATATATGGAAGCAAAACAAGAAAACTCCCAATCAGAAAGTAACTCTGGCTACCAAGTTAAACATCCAAGCAAAGCAAAACTAAATGACTTAGCCATATATCAACATAAAATAAATTTATCAAAGCATTTAACTTTGCAATGTCAGTAACAAAACTTGCAAACAGAAGTTACAAAATTCTAATTAACTTTAAAAAACTAGATTCTTTCTTCTCTCTAATGATAAGCCATGAAAGGTTGTGTTTTATATGGTCAGTGCAACATGGGCAATAACAATCAGTTCTTGGAATATATTTTTTCACAGGACCTTCCAGTCCACCAATATGCACAGACCATGTGCTGATAAATGCCACAATTGGTGCAAATACAGCTATATATTTTAACCCATTATTTCCTAGATGATGCAAATTGTTATGTATATATATTACAGAATGATAACAAGGTTAACAGGAAATTTATTCACTCAGAACTGTAGCAAAGTGCTTGGGTTCTAATCACCTCAAAGCATTGCACCATTAGATGCATTTGCAGGTTTACAGAAGAGGGAATAAAATCATAGACAAAAAAATATGATGACAAAGGCAATAACATAACACTAGTAATAGTTATTGTTAACGCAGAACTCCCATGGCATTTTGTTGAGCTCTTTTTGCTTCTTCTTCAGCTATCTGTCGCTCAATAAGGTACTGAGCGGTATTAACAGCATTAGAGAGACCAGTGATAGTGACTATTCGATTACGTGTACCAGGAGCAAATATTCCCTTTTTAGAGATCTGAATGTTAGCTCCACTAAATCGTTGAATTTCTACAAGAGCTTTTCCTCCTGGTCCCAATATTGCTCCAACAATATTTTCTCCTACTTCAATTTCTATTTTTGTGGCATCACCTATTTGTCGATCACTAGGAGTAGGACTTTTTCTTAAACTAGGAGGACCAGAACTTAATCCAGTCCCAAGTCCAAAAGAATTGTTATTAACTGGTAAGGCAGCTGCACTTGGTGAAGCAAGGGCAGGCGAGGTTCTACGGAACGGTTCAAATACGGCTGCTTCAGCTTGAACTAAAAAACGATCATTTGAACGAGTAGTAGTAGGTGAAGTAAAACCTGGTCCAAGACCTAATCCAGACATTCCATTTCCAAGGCTACCAATAGGGCCGAACATACTAGATCCAGCTCCCATAGGAGGACCAGATGTAGCCACAGAATTACATGCAGCTTCCATTCCAGGCACACCAGTGGCAGATGTATACATACCCTGATTTGCCATTCCTCCAGGGGCCATTGGACAACTTGTTGCCACAGAGTTAGGCATTCCCATTCCTAAACTACTTACTACAGGAGCACCATTTACTCCATTTAATATGCCAAGTCCAAGTCCAAGCATTCCATAATTAGCTAAAGTATTCATGGCTGCACTAATTTCTGATACTGCTTGCTCAGAATAACCATTGCTTCTGAGCATTGTTTTAATCGTTTCTATTACTTGAGCAGCATTGGTAGGAGGGATTGCAGAACCACCCATTCCTACTCCTGTGAATGGCACGATTCCAGAATGGGTGGCACCAGCTTGAGGACTGTGGAAATTGTTAGTTACAGTAGGACTGAGGCTATTTAAGCTGCCATTAGAACTGTAACTGGTGTTGCTGTTATTCATAGCACCACTAGGAACGCTACCAGGATTGGCAAAAGGGGAACCTGTAGGATTGAAATTGGCTACTGGACCAGTTACATCTGCATAACTAACATTTAAGCAACTACCACTCTGTGGATCTTCAACAATCTTGGCTAGAATCATATGACAAGCAGTCTTATTATTTTCCATTTCACCAATCACAGTAATACATCGTTCAGCTAAGGCATGGTCCTTGGACTTCTGAGATATTTGAACATAAGCACCACTTTCTTCCTTAATTTGCTTAATATAACTTCCACCTTTGCCTATTATCATGCCTGCGGTACTGTTAGGAACCAATATTTTTACCTAAAAAATAGAAAACAAATAAGTTCAAAATTAAAAAATATTTATTAAATATATATTGAATCCTTAATAAAAGTAAATTTAATAAAGTTATAAGTATAGGGGAAATAACTAGATGATATGTTAACATCTATGGTGTACATGGACACACAGAAGAACTGAAATATATATGTATTTTTCTTTTTAAAGAGTCAGTTTTACAGATTTGATGTATTTAATTATTTTTTGATACAGATTTGCCAACCAATCTTCATAAAAAAAAAAAAAAAAAAAAAAAAAAGTGAAGGTTTTTGTTAAAAACCAGAAGATTTAATAAAAAAAGGGAAGATTTTTTTTTTGGTCTTCTTAAAAAGATATATAGATATCTGATGTGTTAAACAATGCAGTTTTACACTTTTTTTAAAAATATTTTGAAGCAATATATAAAAATGCTTTACTGCAGATTGATTATACTAAATACATAAGTGTTTCAAATGAAATTATACCTCTTCAACATATAAATAACTACAAAACAGAATCTGTAAGAAATTTATTTAACAATAGACTAAAAAACCTAGTTAAGTTAAAGTATAAAACATGAAAGAGAATTGATGCCTAATAGTGTAGAAAGAAATGCAGTCACTAAGCAGCTGTCAAATATTTTCTATTAAACATTTTTAGTTTCCATTAGCTGTTTCAAGGTTTCCCCTCCCCACTTTCCAAATTAGAATGATTGCTAAAATTAGAAATTACCTGAAAATTTTTTGCTTACATGATTGATTAGTTGAACATTGATAAAGTCACTTTCAATAAATTGATGACATACACATTTATATATAGTTTTTAACTACAGTTGAGGATCTATAATCCGCATACCCATAATTCGCAATTATCTATAATCCACACTCACTTTGCAAATGTAAACAAAAGATTTTGCAGTAACGAAAATCTGATATTTTGGATGTATATGAGAAAATA
Source organism: Salticus scenicus (assembly GCA_963930645.1). NCBI lineage: Eukaryota > Metazoa > Arthropoda > Arachnida > Araneae > Salticidae > Salticus > Salticus scenicus. The sequence goes on from OZ005657.1 coordinate 52,428,421, forward strand.
TGTTAATTTAGATATACATAATTAATTTTCAAATGAAAAAAAATAATTATACTTTTATTGCCTTTATACTTTTTTAGCGAATCCGAACGTCGTCTGAATAATATTCAATTAGTGATCAAACAAAACACATGCAAGTACAGTTTTCTAACTCCTACCAGTAACAGCATTGTGTATTGGTTGAAAAAAAAAGACATATGGGTTGGTGGGATTGTGTATTTTCACAGATGTTTAAGGACTGTTAGTGTAAATGTTCTTTTAGGGTGGTATTTCAAAAATACACAAAACTATTTAAGGAAAAATTTATACCAGCATTTGTTTTGAAGATAAAATCTACAATGCAGTCATTAAAAACTGCACATTGCAAGTATCTGGCTGTATACTGTTAATCACAGTCCAGAAGTAGGAGTACAGTTTTTAATGAATTACTCATTTAAGGGTTTCAATTATATATTGCTTCTACTTCATTAAATAAATTTTATTGTTTTATATATCAGTATTACCTTCATTACATTGTATAAAAACAAACAATTATAATCCTAGCTTCATTAAATAAAGTTTACAGTTTTATGTACCTTATACTAACTCATATAGCGAGGAAATGTCATCATTGATCTATAATTTGCAAAAATCCATAATCCGCACAAGTTCTAGAACCAAGGTGTGCGGATTAAAGATCTTCAACTGTATATTAAGCATTTTCAGGATTTTTTCACTAACATTTAAAAAAAAAAAAAAAAAAAAATCTTTAATACAACTGCAATAACTTTTATATCCACATAAAACCTCATTAAAATTCCTGGCCTACGGAAAAACAAATTTTTTAAACAAATATAGAATATGATTTTTGTGTATGTACATTAATCATACATATAAAAAAAAGTAGCAGTAGCTAATTATGAGTTTCAAACGTGAATAAAACCAACTGAGTATTAATTTTCTTAAATAATTTTGGGGAAAATGTTCCTATCTGAAAAATCTATTCTTCATTTTTTCCCCCATATTTACACATTTGGTATAAATATGACATACAAATATTTAATTTAATTGAGGAAAAATAAACAGATTCATTAAATTTAGCAATAAGGTCTAAAAATAATTACTTACATCAGAAATATTGAGTACTTCTATTGCTTTATTATTTCTAGAATTGATCACTATCCAGAGAAGGGGAAAAGGGGGGGGGATACAAAAATAATTACAGAGTAGGAAATATTAAATTCTTTCAACTCTACTTCTAGAATTTTATGAAGCATGTTTAAAATGAATATTATCATTTATGTTGCAGATGGATAAAGATTAGGAAACAAAAAAACTTTTGCAGAACATTTTGATTGCCGATCACTAGTTGGAGATAGATAAAAAGGGAGAGGGAGCAAAAAATAATTACATGAGCAAGAAATATTTAACAATTCTATTTCTTTACAGGTTCTAGAATCTAATAACGCAAGTTTGAAATGAATATTGACATTTATGTTATGAAATACAATTTTTAATAAAATCACACAATCACTGTGGAAGGAAATCATATTTATTGAAATTTTAATTTTTCCGACTGAGTGAAAATAATGCCTGGACCGGGACTCGAACCCCGGATCTTTGACTTACAAGGTCAAGGCTCTACCAATTGAGCTATCCAGGCCAACATCCCGGTCAGCATTACTCACTCAGACAACCTTTTAGGCAGAAACAATCTGGTCTATCATTTAGATAGCTCAACAGAAATAAGCCGCAGGAAATGGAAAACACCATTAAACAATGGGAGAAAGAAATACAATTTTTAATAAAATCACACAATCACTGTGGAAGGAAATCATATTTATTGAAATTTTAATTTTTCCGACTAATTAAAATAAATAGGCAGATTGATTACAAAATTTAGTTATGCATTCTACTTCAAATACAGTATAGGACAACGGGTTCCAGCAACTGCAGGACCAACCTGGTTCCAGTCATCTGAATTTTCTAGAACCTGAAAACGGAAATATATCTGCAAAAGCAACCCCTCCTTCAACCACAAAATAACTTAATTAACTGTCCTGATGACTTAAATAATGCATCAGAGAAAAAAGTAAACTTATAATACTTACGTGGTGTCCAGAAAAGGACTTACTGATTTCAAAATAAAATATCTCGAAAACAAAGGGCAATAGAGGGATGAGACAAACACTGTAATTATTACGAAAGCCGTAAAAATTTGATACAGGAATTTTGAAAATAGTAACAAAAGTTGCCAGCAGATGCTGCTGTACACTGTACAGGGTTATGGAAAATAAAATAAAAGCAGTTCTTCCCACAAGTAGTCCATAGAATCAATGCAAAATCAGTTCAAAATGTTCACCTCTAGCCATGCAAAGGTGGCGTAAACGAACAACAAAATTTGCCATCACCCCCTGTAGTGTGCCAATGGAAATGGACTTGCATGCCACACAGATTGCCTCTTCAAGCTCATAGTGTCTTAGGACTGTTTGCAGTGCCATCTGTTGGCAACTTTTGTTACTATTTTCAAAATTCCTTTATCCAATTTTTACAGCTTTCATAATAAATATACAGTTTGTCTCATCACTCTATTATACTTTGTTTTCGAGATATTTAATTTTGAAATCAGTAAGTCCTTTTCTGGACACCCTGTACTTATCTTTAAAAGAAATTACTATTACAACATTTTGACATAGCAAAAACATTTTACTTTTTGTTTAATGTTGCAAACATATCACTTTTTTTTAATACTTAGTTCAATAATAAAGTATCTTGAATCTTAATTCAGACATAATATTATGTTCCTGTAATCACGTTCATTCACATGTTTAATTTGTTTCAATTAACTTAGAACACAGCAGGGTGATGAGATTCAATGTATTAAAACTTTTTACTGGTAAGCTTTTCGTATCACTTTGAAATCTGTTTTTCTGCCCCCCCCCCCTCCTGAAGGAAAAATTTCCTGACATCCCTTTATTGTATTGGGTACACATAACCAACCTACATATCAAAAGACACTTTCAAGAGATATTTAGAACACAGTTAAGTCCCCCCCCCCCCCCAGTGCCTCCAAAAGAAGGGGATAATTTTGAAAATCCTGTCACAGTGAGTGTTGTAAGCACATAATGAACCCACATACTAAAATTTATGACTGCAGCTCCCATAGACTCAACAGGATAAATTTAACACAAAAAGGGGGCTATGAAATTTGCCTCCTCTGCACCCCCCCCCCCCCAAAAAATAAATAAATAAAATAAAATAAAATAAATAAATCACAAAATATCCAAAATGAGATTTTGGAAATAAGCTGCAGAAGCTGTGCAGCCATTGCCAACCTGTATGAGCCATTTTTGGTAGAGTTCTACTCGAAAATCTGTGTTTCATCCCCCCTTAAGACTACACAGTACCTTTTTTCAAAGAAAAAATTTGGAGACAGTTACATTAAAAATAATTAATGACTTTGTTCGAGATTATAAAATAAAACTGATTCTGGTAAAAAAAATCACTTTAGCAAGCACCATTTTTATAAAACTTTTATAAATAACTTTTTTAATTTTTAATATTTTTTAGTTATTTTAAGTGATTTATATTCATTGGATTATTGGGAACAAAAAGTTAGTATGGAATTAAAGGTGTAACTTTTATTTAAGTTTTTTTGTAGTGAAACCTGAAAAAGATCACGAAAAATTTGGAAATATCAACTTTGACATTAAAAAAAAAGAAAAAAAAAAAAACTTTTACCCTCAGACCTAAATCCATACTAATTATTGTAGTACATACATATATAAGTGTCTAGAAAAAATTTCAAGACTATCTGCAACAGAAAAAAAGACTTAGGGAATAGAAAACACTAACATCAACAAAAAAGTCTGAGAAAAATACATTTAAAGTTTGTAAAGGCATAAAACAAAAATTAAAAGTATTTGTAGAACTATTTTTTTAAATTTAATTAATTATAAGAACAATTGTAAGAGTAATTACTATCATTTAATTATACTTTGCTATTTTTGTTTACATATGTTTTATTACACTTTAATAAACTAATTTAGTTAATTAAAACAGACTTATTATTTGACTTCATGCATTCACGTTTTAATTTAACTTGAACATAATTTTTGATTTAAACAAAAATTAAACTCTGCAAAATAATTCTTTGTATTCTTCATAAACTCCACACTCCAGCCACACTTCCCTGCATATAATTGCACTCTGCTAAAGTAAATTACATTTGTAATAGTTTTTTTTTTTTTTTTTTTTTTGGGGGGGGGGGGATATGAAATACAGTAGAGAATCAAAAAAACTGCACAGCTCGGGACCAGAGGTTGTGTGGATTTTAGAATTTGGTGGATTTCGGGGCCCATAAAAGATGATTTTCACTTTGAATAATAAAAGCAGAATGTTATTCAAACTAAACACATGCAAGTGAATAATAACACAATTTCACTAGACTATTAAATTATTGGGTATGTACGATTAACACTGAGCATTAAAAAATTATATAGCAAAGACAATAAATATTTGTCAATGTTCACATGTAGTTTTGTTTTAAACTGTATTTAAAACATGCATATTTATTTATTTTCTCTATTGTAGATAGTCACCAGTTCTTGTTTTGTAACACAATTTTATTTTTCTAAGAATTTAAGTGAGTTCTTCCTTACAGTTATACCTTCATCAAATATTTTAAAAAATTAGTTTGTATACCTCATTGATATTATCAACATTTTCTTTTGATGGATTTAACATACTATCAATAATTGTATTATCAGTAACTTGATTCTGGCAGTCTTTCGTATTATTATTATTATTGTAATCATAAAATACAAGTACAGAATCTGCATTCAAGATTTTTTTCAAAAATTCTGATATGCAGTTATGTAACCTATTAATAGTGAATTTCATTGTCTGACATTTTCATATATCTGACAAGCTGTGCGGATTTTGGACTTTGGCGGACTTTAGGTTGGCGGATTTCTGGCTCTCTACTGTACTTCATATCCAACACTTTTACACTAAGAGTAAGTTATGCAGTTCATTGATAGCTAATCTAGGAAAATTCTTTAAAGATTGTGCTTCCATTTTTTTTTTTTTTTTTGCCAAACCACTCGTTTAATACAGATTTTAGACTATTAATAATTGTAATTGGTTAGGTTGTTTGACAAGGTTTAGCATTCTGTCTACAATAATCGCATCTTCATCACTCTTCTGGAATCTAGGTGGTTGAAAAGATTAATAATGGTGCAAACTATTCATACAAAATCACCTATCCATGGTATTTGAGAATTGGGCATCACCTGTGCTCAGGGGCCGCTTTACAATTTTGGCGGCCCACCTCTTAATAGATATTACGCCAGTGCACTTTAAAGATTACATGTGACTCCAGGTAAATTTTCTATGACTCTGATATCTCCTCCCCCCCCCCTCCCCTACAAAAAAAGAAATCATAATAGAAAAAAGCTTTTTGACTATAAGTAGAGCTGTACCGAGTATTCGGTATATATTCAGTACTGGGCCAAATATGGACTAAGTATTCGGCCAATACCGAGTACTTGTAAGAATTTCATTATTGTTATGTATTATTGAAAGAAATGTATTAATAAGAGTTGTTTATTAATAACTAAACTAAAAAAAAATATGAAAATATAAACATAGAGTCATTAAACTTTTGCTGCAAACAGCTTTCTGTAGTTAAAACGGGCAAGTAGATTGCCACCAAACACAGTATAGAGATGATTCATGATATGAGCTTATTCATTTTAGTTACAAGAATTTAAGTATGACCATCTTGTATGTGTGTAATACACAATTTTTTTTTTTTAATAAAAACTTAGTACATAAAATTGTATCTATAAAACAGACAAAAATAAAATATTTTAGAAAAAAGAACCCTTATATATAATACTAATATAGTAGATAAAACTTTAGTTACATATTTGTGCAAATAAAAGTAAGACACTTTTAAAACTGTAAAAAAAGATTGATTTTTAATTTAAAAAATAATAATTATGAAAAAGGTAAATACACTAAAATGTTATTAAAAATACATTATCAAATTTGTTGTTCTGCAAATTATGGCCCAAAACCACCTATCTTTTTTACTCTTTTAGAATTTGAAGATTAATGAAGTCTATCATGTTTGAAATGATAAAATATTTATTTTAATGTTCTCATTTCATATGTAAATTTCATGCATCTTAAATTAAACCTGCGTGTATAGGAACTTTTATATTCTCTAAGAATTATATGAGAACGATTCACATCTGAGAAAGACTATATAATAAAGAATGAAGTTATCAGTTATTATGGTTTTAATAATCCACTAAGCTGGAAGTATCAAATATAACAACGAACCTAATTGTGTATATACACTACAAAAGTTCTGAAACGTTTCATGAAAACATGCTGTTTGCCGTTTAACTTAATTTTGTGTTCAAAAAGCCTTTTTTAATTTCAAGATGTGCAAAATTCTTCATATGTACGTCAATTATTACAACGTCAATTATTATTATTTCAACTACTCGGTATTCGGTACTCAGAATCCATTCACAGTTACTGACTTTTTACAGAAAAAAATTAACAGAAATATTTATTTTATTCAATCAGTGAACTGTAATGGTTTTCGCTGATAAAATAAAAGGAAAAATTTTATTAAAGTTTTCTGGTAGCCAAAAATATTTTAAGTTGGCAACTATACATCTATTACTTACGCTATCAGAGTGTGGCCTCTCATCTTAAAATGGAGAGTGAATCTACCAATTTGCTACATTTTTACTACCTAAAAATAAATTCACTGTGAATAAAAATAATCAAATATTACTGCCATTTTTTTTTTTTTTTTTTTTTTTTTTTTTTAACTAGTTCTTATTTTTATCGTAATTTTAATGATTTATTTTCAGTTATACATTAAATCAGATGGTAAGGAGAATTAATTTTAATCTGTAAACAAGAACGAAAACTCATGCGGTGTGTATAGACTATTAACACTTTCCAACTGTACATACTCGTTGCATCGTTTAACCTTCAATGTACTTTTCCGACATGATCACACAACGAACAAAAATGAAACAGACTAACTGAATTCATAATCCTTCTCAAACATTAATGGAGTGTGTTAAAAACCCTTAACACAAACAGAAATACAGTTCCAGCAATTTCCAATTGTAGTTTTTAATGTATCTGAATATTTTAATGTGATCCTGTAAACTTTAATGCTAAAGATATTATTTTCTTAACCATATGAATAATAAATGTAAACTTTAATATGGTTTTTGAAGTACAAAGTTTTTTAAATATGATTTAGAAAAATGCATCTCAGACAGAACAATGCATGTCATTCTTTTGGAAGTCCTTGTATATAAGCCAGTTGTGCTGCTTCTACCCTTTTAAATAAAGAACATTCCATAGTAAACTTGAATAACATAACAGTTTGAAAAAATTCTGAAGATATTTATGAACGCTAGAGTTTGGATAGATGGGCAGGACAGAAAGACAGAAAAGTAGACTAATTGAACTCATAATCACTCTTAAACATTGTTAGAAAATGTTTAAAATGCTTAATAAAAACAGAAATGCAATTCCAACAATTTCCAAATATAGCCCTCAATGTAGCTGAATATTTTTATGTGATCATATAAATTTCAATGCTAATCACACTATGTTCAATAAATACCCTTTTTGTGTGAATGTGTGTGCATATGAATAATAAAATGTTAATTTCATTATGATTTGCGCAAAATAAAGGTATTCAAATATGATTTACAGAAATACCTCTCGTAGAATGCAACACCTCGGGATTCTTTTGGGTGTTAAGTACACAAACCAGTGATGGTATTTACCATTATTAATTACACTGGTATGTGAGATGTTTCCTATTTTCAATAGGGAACATCCTATAGTGTACTTGAATAATACCATATCAGTTTCAAAAGAATTATATGAACATTTATGGGAATTAGAGAACTGATAGACAAACAAGGCCATAGCAAGAAAAAATTTCGGAGGCGGTTCAGGCTTTATTACATAATACTGAGTGTTAGAAATGATGTATAATTTAAAAACTTTCTATAAATTTTCAAAATTTCGGGGTGAAAGGGAGCTTAACTACAGCCTTCAGACAAACCGGAGTCAAACATTTTTTAATTTTGTTGGAAAGTGTTACAAATGCTTTTCCCTTCACTTAACTTGATTGAACCTTTCCCTAATTGTAAACGTGAAATAAAATTTTCATAAATTCATATATTTATCAGATGAAGTTTTGTGTTGGCTCTTATTAATTCCAAACTAATCACTTTCAAACACAAGTTGTGTGTTTATGTCTTTTCATTTATAAACACACAGCATAATTAAATATTGTTATTCAGATATGATTATGATACCATATGAGGTACAAATGATGATACAAATTGAAGTAGCGTTTACTTTTTCTGTATGAAAGTAAAGCCTTTTTCAGAAAAAACTGTAAGCCAATAAACAGATTTTCTAGATACGACAGTGTAGAAAAGGTCGTCCTTATATAATTTATATTTATTCTTATTTATTTTTTAATCTTAATCTTTATATTTTGTGTATTTTTTTATCAAGACTTTCTGAAATCTCAATTATTTTCTGACTTATTTAAGAAGCTATTTTTTCGCAAATGTATAAAACTTTCAGGTATTTTTATTTAGGTATGTAGAAATTGAATAGTGTTTTCTATCTTCTTATTCTTGGTTCAATTGTTTAGTTAACTATAAATAAATTTGATGTAAAGAGTGGGAATTTGAAATTGGATGAGTTTGAAAAATAAGGCCGTCATGAGAAACTGCGGCAAAAGCTTTAGTGATGTCAAAAAAAGGGGTGGTCCAATTTTTTCAGATTTAGTATAACTATCGCGAATGAATTCTGTGAATTTAAAGATCTGGTGGATGGTGGAATATTTAGATCTAAAACCAAGTTGTTCAGTTTGAAAATGCAAATCATTCCACCTAACACCCCTTTTCCTCTTTACCATCTAATTTGAAAACGATCTAGTTTTCCTTCACATATGTAACTTTTAATAAACATATTCAAAGCATTGTTTATTAAATGTGAATATTTTATTACCTTATGGTATTTTTACAAAGTTAAAACTTTAAAAAAGGTTACTTTTAATTTATGATTGAATATACACATATATGCCTTATAAGAGAAAAAAAAAGAATTGGTTTACGATTTTAATTTTTTTTTTCTTCCTTTCTTTTTTTAAAAGTTTTTGTGCAGTAGTCTAACTTTTTGGCAGCCCTGCTTTTTCGGCGGCCCTAAGCAGACTTACCAATCTAGACCAAAATTTTCAGTAGCATCCTCATTTGATCTTCAAAATACCAAATTTGAATTTCCTGCAAATATTTGTTTTTAAGGCTGCTCACTCCCTCTTACGATTTCTCCGTCTTGAGTCACTAAATACCATGTTACTCTACGGCGAAATACATTTATAGAATTACACATTGCCTAATTGTTATTTTCAAATTTTATTTTCACATTCAAAATTCACAACCATAAAAAAAAAAAAAAAAATACTCATTTTCCAAAAATTGAATTTTTTAAATTTTAATATTTCATTTTACAGTTAAAAAATGAGAAAAATACATTTAGTGAAAATTCACATTTTTAAACTTAAAATTCAAATTTAAAAAATAAAATTTTTGGAAAACGAATGCTAATTCAATGGTTGCGTATTTTTAGAATATGGAAACAGAATTTGAAAATAATTAGGTAATGTGTAATTCTACAAACAAATTTTGCCATAAAATTACATGGGTTTTGGATGACCTTGACGATTAGTGATGTACCTCCTTAACTTATGCTGATGATAGGCAGAAAAATCATTAAAAATTTTATTTTCATATTCAAGAGACCTATAAATGCTTAATTATAGCAATACATCAGCATTGAAAATTAGAATCCAAAGAATATTCTGTCTACTGTATAGTATAGACAGGAGAAAATTGCCATTATTACGCTGAGCGCCGCACAAATTCTGAAGGAAATCCCTGTTAGGCCACTACCGTCAAAATAACACTCTCAAGGCCGACTGACAAGAATCAGACGTCATCACGGATAGACCATCTTTTCAGCTCGATGTTTAGAAGAGAGATTAAGAGAAGAGCAAGTGGGCCTCACTTGTTTTAAGCAGATGTTTAAATATTATACACAATACTATATTATATGCAATGAACGTTTCTTTTCCTTTTTAAGTTTTGAAAGCCTTTAATTTATTCTTAGCTCAAACAGATATTTTATATTTTAAAAAAAATCATAATTTTCTAATATTGAATACAAGCTACGATCTGTATCTTTCACAGTCAGAATTTCAATATTGTTATTAAAATTTCGATTTAACACTAGATGGAATAATTCTTAAACTTACGCATTTAATTATTTTGAAATTCAGGTAAAGATATTTGAATTATCTAAGAGAAAAATATTTTCATAATTTAAGCTAAAATTAGATTCAGTAAGGTTCCCTTAATAATATTACTTTCTATTATATTCAACAGGAAAAAGTATTAGATTAGAAAAACTTTTTAATCCCGATTTTCGATGGATTTACATGTTATGAGAAGTCGAGAACAAAATTTAAACATTTTTAAAAAACACACAAAATTAAAAAAATCCTTAAATCTTCCTTTTTCTATTGAAATTCTTGTTGTCATTCTGTAAAAAAAATAAACAAATACTCTCCAATTAAATTTTTCTCCACTTTTCTAATTATCTGTAGCATCCTTAATTACAGAAATCTTAAGATTAAAAAAAAAAAAAAAGAAAGAAAGAAAAAGAAAGCATTGGATTCTTAAAAATATTTTACTCCTATTTTCGATTGCTTTACATGTTTAAAGATCTCTAAAACACAACTAGACCATTTTCAGAATATGTTTGTGTGACAAAAAAAAAAAAAAATCAAGCAGCTCTAGCCCAAGAACAATGCACAGAATTTGATATAAATTTATATATAGTTGCAACTCTACATTAATTTGAGTGTATCAAATTTTTAAAATTTGCCTGACATGGCATCGACATCCCATTTCTAACGAATCATTGTGAGACTTTAAACAATTAGAGACTGCAGTTCTTCCGATGAATAGCTAAAACAAAAGTTGATTCAAGTTATTCCAAAATCAAATACAAAAATAACCTATGTATCTAAGGTACGTACAATAATTGATAATATTATTAAATTAACTAAATGAGTTTTAATCTATATTATAAAGTATTATATTATTTTCAAAATGTTGCTAAAATACACTGCTGTTAACTTTGAAAATGATGTCTTTACTTCCCAGACAGCACATCACCTCCCTAGGATATCTTCAAGATATCTTCGGGATGATAAGACATCCCAGAAACGTCCTTAAGATGTACTGTGGATAAGTTAACCCTAACTGTGCTGTTTGGGTCACAGCTTCTACTTTACACTGTACTTTACAATATCTGAAATTATTGTAACTAGTAAAAGCAGCTGTATACTGTATAATACTACTGAGACAAAGTGTAAAATTTTAAATATATCATGTATCTAATTACTAAAAAATTGTCTTTTCCATAAAAAAAAAAAAAAAAAAAAAAAAAAAAATTGCTGGAAGAATTTCAGTCCCACACGCTATGGGTAAATACAGAATTTCTATTTTATTTATGTTAAATATTGAACGAGCTGTTCAACAATATGTATATAATGTGAATTAATAAGTCAAAGGATAAAATTTTTGACTCTTGCTCTTGTATAATTATAATTCATATTTTCATTCTAATCTAGAAAACATCCAAGCGTTTTTTTTTTTTTTTTATGCAATAAAATTTAGAGAGGGGGGGGGGGGGGGTACAAAAAATATACAATTCAAAAGTAACATAGAATTTCATAGTTATCAAATTATTAACAGTAAAAATTTGTCTAACAATTTGTTAACCAATTTTTTATAATCATTTATTTAAATAGGTACATATGTTGTTATATTTATGAACATATTATTTCTTATAATGAAATATTTTTTTTTTTTTTTTTTAATTATTTTCAGTAGAATTTGCGGGTTCAACAAATATTTTTGATAGGAAATTTATAATTTTTATGCACTTTTATTATTTTTATTTTTTTCAAAGTATAAGGCAGTGGCGGATCCAGAACTTACCTTTTGGGGGGGACTAAGATTTTTCAAGGTATTATTCCAGATCAAAGAAAAGTTTACAATTGTAATAGTCAATTGTGAATGTCAGTACTTTTGGGATCCGCCACTGGTATAAGGAATTAACTATTTCAGTATTCTGTACCACCAAAATAAAATCTATCAGTAGGAAGAATCAAGTGCTTTTTAAAAAGATTCTTCGCTGATTTCAGTTAGCTTTATTATTTATTTATTTATTTACAATGCGAAATAATGAATTTTAATTGAGATAATACTTATGATAATATACTTGGACTACTCCATTCATACTATTAACTTAATAAGTACTGACAATAATGCAGGCAAATTAAGATTTTGCCTATATTTTATTTAAAATATTTTTAATATACTCTGTATATTGCAGAAAAGTTTTTCAACAGCTTATTTGTAAAATAATACAAAAGAGAAAATTTAGACTTCAATAAATTAAAAGGAGGAATAAATGTCTATTAGTTATTTTATGATTACAATATATATTTTCAAACAAACTTTTCACATAATTAGATCACTTAATATTTTCTAAAATATAACTATGTCAGAAAGATCAGACTGTTTCTGTATAGTGATATTCAATAGTATAGGTTAAAACTCATTTAGCTAATTTAGTTAATATTACCAATTATTGCACTTACCTTAGATGCTTCGGTTATTTTTGGATTTGCTTTTGGAATGGCTTGAATTCACTTTTGTTTCAGCTGCTCATCGGAAGGAAAACTGAAAACTTTGACACGAAGTACAAATTGCCTTTGTAATCAGAAGCAAAACATCTATACAGCATGTTTATTGAATGTAATATTAATTAGAATGATAATTACAAAGTACTACATAATCTTTTATGATATGTATGCCATTAATTTAACAAAAATAATGTATTTTGCATTAACAACATAAGAACGCATATTATATTTCAAATTGGAAGAAACGCGGGAAATACAAGGCACAAGCAGGAAGAAAAGCAGAGGGAATAGTCCAATGAGAGCAGTCTACTGTCAGTGACATTGCACTACCTGCTTTGGAGCGCCAGTCGGCCTTGAGAGTGTTATTTCGACGGTAGTGGTTAGGCCATGTGCACTGCTTAGAAGCGCGTTATGTTTACCATGTTTCAATAAAATCCATTAAAATGCCTTAATGATATAATCCTGTAATAAATAAAAATTAAGTAAATTTTGAATAAATTGTCAGTAATTACTTAAAACAATGTAAATCTTTTAGTTTTATATCATATTTTACACTGTCAGCCACTGGTGGTTGACACAGCCTAAACAGAAAGTTCAGTGTCAGCCACCGATGGCTGACATGACGTGTTAAGTAGTATTGTCTACTTTCATTTTGCCATGTCTCTATTGACAGCTCAAAAATGTAACTACTCTGAAGATAAAAGTCCCTACTTAAATACTAAAAAGAAAAAAAATGGATAAAATGGAAAAGTTAAAATCCATGGAAAATTCTATAAAGTCTTATAAAAATCCCCCCCCCCCCACAATAATAATAAAAAAGAAAGTCCTTACGAATTCAAAACCTGTCCCTACATCCTGAAGAAAACTGTAAAAAAATCCTATGCTTAGGGACAAATCTTTACAGTTGTCAACACTGTTCTTAAGCAATTTTCCAGGACTCAAATTTAGTAAATCACTTCCATCAATTACATTCAATAGAAAACAATGTTTTCCCTTAATTTTCGGTAGCTCTGATATTGTCTATAAATTGTATAGTACTACTTAAGAGTACTTAAATTTAGCTCAATATAGCACCGTTCACATGAAGTGACTTCTACCCGGGTCAATTGACCTGGGAAAATACGGAGTTCTATTTTAAGCTGTTCACACTATCAACACTACAGTTAAAGAAACCTGAATCTGCATTATCTGTTTTTGAATTCTGATTGGGTGTTAGTAAAATTAACACATGAGTTCCAATGTAAGTGAAGGGAAAGAAGCTACGCGAAAAAATATATTTTTGTTTTTCATTTGTTTATCAATTTCATGTTTCACAGCAGCTGACATCATTTAATTTTAGGGTTATATATTTTATATTACTCTTTAATATTAATATTTAATTTTTTACTAAACTGTAAATAGTAATTCAATAATAGACAAATCAATCCAAATTTAATTTACCTATTAAAAACTTGAAAATTTCTGTATCTTTTTTGTACGGAGTAGAATCGAGGTTATACTATTTATTAAAAATAGATATTATTTTAAATATTAATATCATAAGTGAGATCAGGAAATGAAATTACTTTTATTTATAATTATTAAACACATAAATATTAATTGAAATAAAGCATCGTTTATACGTCTTTTTAGGGAAGTCCCGATTCATTCCTATTCATTTTAATGCAAAAATTCTTCATTTATACACCGCTAATATGTTATATGTCTTTTCCACTTTACTAAAATTCACAAACTTCCTCAACCTGTCATTATTTTCCATTCTAAATAAGACGGATTTTTCCTAGAAAGCATCTTAAATGGAGGAACACAGGAAAGATCGAAGAATACTGATCAAAGAATTAATTGAATTCACAGTAGAATTTTTAATACTCATAGACAAGCAGCAAATCAGACGAATATTAAAGGCTTTTAATGTTATTGAATAACTGTCTGTATGGACATAAATTGTATGCTTATTATTAAAGATATGCTATATACATAATTAACATTCAAAATGTGTTCACATAGTTCTTAAGAAATGTAATATAATAAATATATGATATGTAATTACACCCAGTCACGCACTAATAGTATGATTTTTCTCACTTTTTACACTAAATCTTTTTTTTTTAACTAATTGTTGTCGTTAAAAAAGTATAATATGCATTTACTAATTTAAGAAACTTTATTAATTAGTATCTTCATGTAAATTTTGCTTAGGTGTCATTAAATTTGTAGTAACCAAAGTGTTATTAAAATTTCGATTATACGTCTTTTCATTTATACGCCCTTTTACAAGTCAGTCCCTTGAAAGACGTATAAACTGTGCTTTACTGTACTAATAAATTAATGTACTTTAAATTTAATTTGAATATACATTAATTAGAATTATTACTATACTAGATTAAATATGCATAATATAATAAAATAACTGAAAATTTAATTTAAAACTTTAATACCTTAAATATTTAAGGTATTATTTTATATATTACTATATTAATGAATTCAGAAAAAATCAGATACTTATTTCATTTCTCATTGTCATACCTAATAAACATTCTTAAAAGTATTCCAATATACTAAAATAAATCTTATCTTTTATTATGCATTGAAATAGGAATTAATATAAAAAGCATTTTTATGTATCTGTAATGAAAATTATAAACTGGACTTTCATACGTATATATTTTATTATTAAAATTCTGTCTATAACTAAAAATATTCTGTAATATAAAGCAATATCTTATTTTTATCATAGTAAATCTGTTTCTGTACTAAAAGTCAAAATAGCAATAATAATAATAATAGTATAATTGAATTCAAATGAATTTATATTTTTTTTCATAAATAAATCTCAGTTAATTTTTTAATATTGCTTAATTATTTTCATCCCACCAGTAATCGAGATGTTTTGCTGCTGAAGCTTGGAGACGGAGAGTGTAGGGTTTGAACCCAGGTTGCATTTATTGGCATAGCTGTTTGGAGTTTTCCGTGGTTTTCTACAAAACTCATGTAAATACTAGCTAGAACTGTTTAGAAAGACTCTGCAGAGGGCAACCACCTAGCCTAGGGCATTCATGATAACAATCGGCTTTAACCCTTTAGCGTTCATTGGTTTTGCCCAGAAACCATACATTTGCACATTTTCTTTTTCAGCAACTTTTCCCTATTTTTACAAAGTGTTAATAGAATATTAAACTCTTATTAATTATCTTTACACTACAGATAATACACACTGGCGGATGCCAGACATCCGGCCACATTATGTTAAATGTTTTTTTACTCCCCCCCGCCCCCCCCTCAGATTAAATATTTTTAAAGTTATTATTTTTATCAAAATAATTTGCATTAGTGTTCATATATAATGAAAGACTGTACTGTTTAAGAAACAAACACGATTTATGAAACCAAGTGTAAAATAATATTATTCAAAATTCAGAATTACTCTTTTTACACTATATTCAACCAGTTATTAAAATTCAGCAAAAATGCTAGCAAATCAATATTTTTGTTGTGTGTTTAATTATGTGCATAATTAAAAAAAATATATATGAATTATAATTATTGGAAAAAGTTATAATCTTAGTATTGGGATAATTATTTTTTAAATGTTAAAATATAAATATTAAACAGATTCAAAGACTTCTGCAGGCGTTTGATCATCAATTGTTAGGGGTGGGTAGAAAGAAAAAGAGTGAGAAATATTGATTCTACTTCTTTTTAGGTTCTAGCATCTAATAAAGTAAATTTAAAAAGAATATTGACATTTATGTTGTGGCTGGAAAAAGATTAGGAATCCCAAGGCACTGCAGGGTGTTTGTTTGCCGATCGTTAGGGGATAGTATGGGGCGCGAGGGGGGACACAAACAAATACAAGAATGAGAAATATTTAACAATTATATATCTTTTTATACATTCTAGAATCTAATAAAGCAAGTTTAAAATGAAAATTGACATTTATGGAGTGGATGGAAAAAGATTGAAAATCACAAAGCAAAACGTAGTCAGAAATGTTGCAGTTTTGGTGCTAGATAAAATTTCGTAATTTTGAGCCGAATTTCATAGTATCATAGTTTACGGCCCAAATTCGTAGCAATTACGAATTATTCGTAGCAGTTGGCAGGTCTGTAATTTATATGTAACAAACATTTTACAATTATGAAGATTCTTTTTTTTCCTCTGGTAAAACTATTAGTAAGTACAGTTAATTTTATGTGTAAATTTGTAAATAAAGTAAAAAATTAAATAATAAAGCCAGAGCTCTAGCAACAATGTTTGGGGGGACTGGTGATGTGACACTGCTTACACCACACTTACTTCTTTTCTGAATGAATCATTATTTGAATTTCTTAATAAGTACGTCAAAACATAAATGTTTTAGATTTCTAAAGTAGCTGATTTATTCTCTGCAACTTTTATATTAGTTTGTTTATGGAGAAAGAAATAGCCCGTTACCGTTCATTGGTTTCACTGTGAAACCATAAATTTCTGGAAAATAAAAAAATGCTATTTTTTTTTTCATTTGTATATATTTGATCAGTGATGCATCTAAAAGCCATTTCTTAAATTAATGAATTTTCAAAAGGAAATATGTAGTGAACTTTAAAGGGTTAATGACCACACCACCACTTGATTTTTTTTTTTTTTTTTTTTTTTTTTTCCTTATATGTGATTAATTACACCGATAAGAAGTTCTGTATACATAAGAGCAGTAGTAATAAGGATGCATATATCAGTGGCGAATCCAGAACTTGACTTTTTTTTTTTTTTTGGGGGGGGGGGGGGCTAAGATTTTTCAAAGTGTTATTCTAGACCAATAAAAAATTTACAATTGCAATATTCAATTGTGAATGTCAGTGTTTTGAGGGGGGGGGGGGGCTTCAGCCCCCTAGCCCCCCCCCCCTTCTTAAATCCGTCACTGGCATATATAAATTCCAATGAAATCTCCGATATAGTAAAATATGAAACAGACTATGAAGTATATATTATTCAAATCTGTTTGTAATTAGGCTCTCCATTTAATACATTTCTAAAATGTATGAACTCAATTTATGGGTATTATAAATTTGTTGTATTTTTATATAAATAAAAATGACTCCTCCCCTTCCCCTGGGGGGATATGGGTATCGGGTTCTAACCTGGGTCGGAATACCTTCAGGCTGATCATTCCACTTAGGCCAGGTGTGAACAATGGGCTTTAAATATTACAGCAACATCAAAAATATTTTATAAACATATTTGGGTATTACTTTGTAGATTCATTGGTAAGTTAAATCTTTTTTTTTAGCCGAATAAAGGTTAAAAATGGAAAAGGGGGAAAATAAATTAGAAATATCAGACCTATCGTTACAAATTCGATATCAAATGAAAGGGATGATTTTTCTGAATCCAGGGGAGCAAAAAGTTTTTCAACACAACAATTAGATTTTTTAAAAATAACTAATGTATGAAATTTAAGTGGCAACAACTTTTGTGTAACACATAAAATAAATTAGAAATATCAGTCCTATCGTTACAAATTTGGTACCAAATGAAAGGGGCAATTTTTCTGAATCCAGGGGAGCAAACAGTTTTTCAACACGACAATTAGATTTTTTTTTAAATTAACTAAAGTATGAAATTTAGGTGGCAACAAAAAAGTTAACATTTTTATTGGGAATTTCTAACACATGTGTCCAATAGACAATGTAAGATTATTATTATAATTTTTTTTTTTTTAGCTTACTTCCTCTGTCATAAAACTGCCAAATCCGGGTTAAAAACAGAAAAAGGGGAAAATAAATTAGAAATATCAGTTACGAATTCGGTATCAAATGAAAGGGGCGATTTTTCTGAATCCAGGGATAGAAACAGTCTTTCGCCACGAAAATTAGATTTTTTTCAATTAACTAAAGTATGAAATTTAGGTGGCAACACTTTTTTTTAAAATTCAGTTCAGTCATTTTAAAAAGTATGTGGCTCATTACAAATTCGGTATCAAATGAAAAGGGTGATTTTTCTGAATCCAGGGATGCAAAAAGTTCTTCGTCATGACAATTAGTTTTTTTTAAATTAACTGAAGTATGAAATTTAGGTGACAACACTTCATTTTAATCTTTTCATGCCTTTTAGTGCAAATCAAGCTAATAGAAAGTCTTTAATTTCAATTTTACTTTATTCAGAAAATTAAATGAAAAATTTTAATATTCAAAACATAAAAACATTTTTAAAAAATTAATTTATCAATCAATAGAGAAAATAATATGCAGAATATATTGTAAAATAAATTATAATAATGTAAAATCAAGGGAAAAAAAAAAAAATCTTTACCACAAAAAATGTAAAATATAATTTATATAGCTTATTTTACTATGAATTTAAAAAATTTCTATTAAAAAGGGAAAAAGAAAAGAACAAAATGCTGTGTCCATTTTATATTTTTAATAGATATAATATCCACACATTATTTTAAATTTCTTTCTCTAACATTATTATTGTTCAATTAACTTCTCTCAAATAGCAATACCTACTCAGAGGCACATACAAAAATGACAAAAACACAGTTAAGTTATCTTTTGATCTAAACATTCAAGATTGTTCAATTTTCTTCCATGGTCTAAACAGAAAGAAACAAAAGTGAAAGGAATTCTGGGTAATTCAAGAGTTATACCCTACTTAATTGCTGGGTTGATTTCAGGAGAAAGATTACCCGTGTCTTTATGGGAAAAAAAGTATATGAACAGCCTAGCGGATGTTGATGTGGGTATGACTGGGGTAATAATTGCTTATGTAAACGGTACTTATGAAAAACAACTTGAGATGCACATCCAGCAATGCCTGGCCCTGTAGACAAATTATTTTTATATATTCTGCAAGAAGCATGCTTTTATGTGTGTGTGTGTGTGTGTGTATATATATATATCAGCGGCAAGGCATCTGGTCATCGATAGATTCGTCGATGACCACAAAAAAAAATTAAATAACATAAGTCAATTTAAATCTATATAATACATTTTAAAATAATAATAATTTTTTTTTTTTTTTTTTTTTTTTTTAGTTTTTCTAATCTCCTGCGCACGATATAGTTATCTGGTGCTGTCATCTATCGGTTCTACAAAGAACCATCCAAAAACATTTCGAGTCCCCGTTTCTTGGAGTGAATCTGTTTTACGTCTGCGCAAACATTTTTCATCTGCAACGTATCAAATAGTTTAAAAATTGGATGCTAGTCACCTATTTTTAGCGATTCTAGTGTCAGGAAAATGAGCAATGTTGCGAACTGTAGGGATTTATCCCTACATACAACGACTTACAGAAGTTTCCTTCAGTATGTAGGGACAGATTTTTACTTTGTAGGGGCTTTTTGGGGTCTTATGTAAGTCTTCTATCAAGGATTTTCCATTATTTTATTTTATGTGTGACTTTTCATTTAAGTAAGGACTTATCCTTAATGTAAAGATATTTTGTGCTCTATGTACGGACAATAGGGAATATTTAGTTTCAAAATGATTTTATGAAATTTCATTTAATAATTTAGGATATTTCAGTAGGTTAAATTATGGCTTTAATAAAGAATTTTAAATTTGAGAATCTGAGTTTTTTTTTTTTTTTTTTTTGATGAAGTCGAACACAAAAAAGTTATTTTGTACCAGAGTTAATGGAAATCCTTTTATTTATTGTTAGAATAACTTTATTTCTTTTCCATAAAATATAAACAAAATAATAACAATTATAATCGTTTTATTATTTATTTATTTTTGTTCAATTAAATGTTTGAAATGAAAAAACATTCATAAAATTATTGTATTTAATGCACCTTAAGTCCAAATTGAACCAGCAGATCTTTACTAAAATATCGAATTATTAAAATATTACTTCGTGATCATGTACTTCGTTAGAAAAAAAAAACCAACAATAAAATATTTTTTATTCAATATTAGAAGACAATGTGAAAAATATCTTCTTAATCTTTTAAATGATTTTTTTTTTTTTCTTTTTTAATGTTCCAACGAAAACGTATGTGTAATTTAATCATCTATTTTACCATGTGTTTATTAACTTCTATTCTTGTTTGTTTGTTTGTATGGTACAAATCTTGCAATCGAATTTTAACTAACTTCCCTACTAGCTAGACATTTGAAACTTTCACAGTAACTGCTCAGAACCCGGTGACAACACAATACTTTGAAGTCTGATTTTCGAATTTTTGATTAGTTTTTTAATAATTAAAATATGAAAATAATAACATCCTAATAGCGTTAAAATAGCCATTAAAATATTAGCTATAATTTAATTGTTGCTAAAAAAAATTACTAGTTCATTTTCTTTCGACATAAAAATAAATACATTTAATTAAACGTGAACGTTAAAAAATTTAAAAAAATTAAATTATGCATCTCACAAAAATTGACGTCATTATCACTTTAAAAAATTTATGCACATTGATAAGAGCTCTATGATTCAGCAGCAAATTTAAAACATGGTATATAAAAAGTTTTTTTTATCTTATAATTTTTTATTTTATTAACTTTGATTCTCGTTTGCTTGTCCAGTACAAATCTTGCAATCGAACTTTAACTTCCCTACTAGCTAGACATTTGAAACTTTCACAGTAGCTGCTCAGAACCCGGTGACAACACAATACTTCAAAGTCCGATTTTCGAATTTTTGATTAGTTTTCTTATAATTAATTAAAATATGAAAATAATAACATCCTAATAGCATTAAAATAGCCATTAAAATATTAGCTATAATTTAATTATTGCTAAAAAAAAATTACGAGTTCATTTTCTTTTGACATAAAGATAAATTCATTTAATTAAACGTGAACGTTAAAAAATTAAAAAATGTTAAATTATGCATCTCACAAAAATTGACGTCATTATCACTTTAAAAAAAATATGCACATTGATAAGAGATCTATGATACATCAGAAAATTTAAAACATGGTATATAAAAAGTTTTTTTTTTTTTAATCTTATAATTATTTAACCCTTAACAACAAAATAAATTTTTCTCTAGTTATATTGTGAAAAAATGCTTCTTTATTTTTTCCTCTCTGTTGCTCCAAGAATGAAAACAAATTCTCTTACTGCAAGATTTATTTTTAATTTATTTATTTCTTTTCATAACAAAGTAGTAAAGATCATGTTACCCCCCCCCCCCCCAAGTACTTTCATGCTGAAAACATGATATTTCTCCCAATTTACATGCATTCATATATTTAATTATAATGTCATTAACAAATTTTCTGTGATTTTAGACAGTTTGACAGTCATGGAGAATGATTATTTTATTCAATCTGCAGATAAATCGTCATCATAAAAAGTATGCGTCACTGATAAATGAAGAACACATTTTTCCATATTATGGGATTCAGTTTTAATCACAACTGGTAAAATATAAAAATACTCAAAAAGATCATTCATAAACTATTACTTTTACCCATATTACAAGACAGTGCTATAATAAAAGTGATAATAAGCCAGGGAAAATGGTTAAACTAATATAATAAGACAAAGTAAAATTATGTATTGCTCACGAATTTTGAAATTATACCATAATTAATTAAATTGACCATTATTTTTCAATTATTACACACATTAATTTAAATTATAGCATGTTACTGGATATAGCAAATGTGAGAGTAAGTCTGAGAATGATTACATAAATGTTATTTGAAAAACAATGTTAAATCCTGCAGCTCTTGTAAACTATGAAGTACTTTCCCATATTATGAGATATAGTTATAGCAAAAGTGAGACTAAGAATAACTGAGTGTATGTAATTGATTGAATATAATCAATAAAAATAATGTTTTTAAGATTTAAGTTTAAAAAATAAATAAGTAAATATTGCTAAATTAATGTTTTTTTTTTTTTTTTTTTTTTTTTTAATTATTATTATTTACAAATTTCTTACAAAATGTGTCATATAATAAAGAAAATGTAGGAATGATTTAGATTTTGTGCGTATTAAGGGGGGGGGGGTGAGAAATAGCAATGACCTCGACGAAATCTCACGCCTCGCCACTAATATATTTCATTTTCTTTAGTAGTCTAAAGGGGGAAAAATAGAATTAAGCTCGTAATAGAAGTTTTTAATGCTAAATCAACAACAACAAAAAAAAAATCCCTCTTAACCCTAGGCTCTCTTTAAACAAGAGCTTAACAGTGAAAAAGTTATTTTTTCACTATAATGCTTTATATTTCTACTACCAAAATATCCTAACCCCCCCCCCCTTTCCTTTTAAAAAAAAAAAAAAAAAAAAAAAGGAGAAAATAAAATATATAATTTTACCAGACAGGAACACAGTTTTATGTGAATGACCAAATAATAATGGAATAAACATGAATTTTTATGGTGAAAAATTTACAAGCTGCAACTTCTTTTTGTAATATAGCTGGAGACAGAAAATTTCAAGCGCTTATAAAAAGCACACCTCTTCTCAAAAAATACTTTGGTTGTCATACAGTTATAGTCCCTAAAATTCAGAATCATTCCAATTCCAGATTTTAAAGTTTATAAAATAAAAGCAGGGGTAAAACTTCCTAACATGCAAAAACCCTGAAAACTGCTATTTGCAGGTAGATAAAGGAGATTTATTAATGATATACCATATGGCTATCTATATATAATAAGTGGTATTTTGAGAGTTTTAAATATAAGGTAAATTACACATTCAAAATCAGAAATTTCTACAAAAACAGAATAATTTATCATGAAATTCAGATACAGCAGAATCTTCCAAAAACCCTGAATTCAGGGGTAGCTCCTGAAAAGTTTCACTCCTGTAAAAAGGTTGAATATGAGTGAATAAATATTATTTACTTTTAAAATATCAGAATATCAATAGAATATTTATAATTTACTTGAAAATTGATATTAAAGCATTATAAATCGAAATATTTTTGTTAAATCAAAACCATTTAAACATTTCTATTTGTCTTAATTTTGGTTTAAATGTGGTAATTTCTTTACTCCTCTACTACAGACAGGCACTACTAATTCATAATCTGTAATAAAGTTCTAAGCTTTTTGTTGCTATACTTAATACTTCAATTAATTTTTTTTTTTAATCATTTCCTATTTTGTATCCTTAGAATTACACCCCTCCCCCTCCTTACCTTCTGTTTAGTCTTGCTAGTAATGATATCCGATGAATTTCAAGGGAAAAAGTGGATAAAAAGACCATTTTTTACTTTTAGACAAGCTCATCTATTTTTTATTTTTCTTGCTAGAAAACATATCAAAAGGATTATATTATATATATATATATATATATACACACACACACACTTAAATGCATATTAATTAAAAAAGAAAATTTAAATAAGCAAACACATAATTCTAAATTTTTACTCACGTCTAGTATGTCACACTGTGATCATTAAATATTTTGTATATATTTACTTTCATTCTAAAACTTTCTTTTTTGAGATAAAAATCCTGTTTGTACAAATCAAAATATCTGAACTTCAAATGTGTCTAACTTCGAGAAGATACAACACAGACTTTTTTTTTAATGTCTGTAACACTACATTTTTATTTTATTAAGTGTAAATTATTTTTCTTAAATTAAAAGTTTTGTATTATTTATACGTAAGTCATACTACGCACACGAAAATTTATTAAGATAAAGCTGCCTCATGTCTAATCTTTCAACATCAGATGAAATTAAACGATCTGCAATTTGAAAAAAAGATTGGTTTAGGCAAAATTGGCAAAAAAAGTAAAACAGAAATAATGGATAAATAAATTATTAGCTTTAAATCTGTATTTTAATGTTGTTTTTATTTATTTTTTTTTTTATATAGAAATCTTAATGCACAAAAAAAAAAAAAAAAAAATAAAAAAAAAAAAAAAAATAAATAAATAAATAAACGAACTAGAAACTTCTACAGAGAAATATTACAGAAAATCTAATGAAAAATTGATTGGTGCTGCCATCTATCGGAAGGTAAGAAGCTAAATCTAATATTTAACAAACATTAAGTGCAATTCATCTAATGAATTCCGTGATTTTGGAATTGCACGGATTTAAAAAAGTTCTAGTATCGAAGACCGCATGGTAGTTGCTTTTGAAAATATTTTTTACTTAGAATTAAAAAACTAAAATTTTTATCTCATATTTTTTTAAATTTTGAATCCCAAATTTTTAAAACTCAGTACAGACGAGTGCGACCTGGGATCGAACCCGGCATCTAAGTCGTGCTTTGAGCTCAGCTAACTAAATTTCAGAGTTGTGGCCGTGTCCTATATGTCTGGCATTGACATATAGGACATACAGATCGCAAACAATTTTCGACTGCGTAAGAAAGTTTTCTTTCTCTTCCTGCTATTCACTTTAAATAAATAAATAAAATAAATAAATAATAATTCACAATTAAAAATAAAATATTTTGTGAATCCGGAAAAAAAAAAAAAATAAAAAATACAAAATTTAAAGAAAAGAAACTAAGTGCTTATGCCTCTTAAATGCTTTATATATATATATATATATATATATATATATATAAATTTAAAACAAGATTCGCAAATTTCACCTTATAAAAACATAATAAATATTGTTTTTTTTTTTTTTTTTTTTTTTTTTTTTTTAATTAAAATGAAAGTAAGGAGACACTATTAAAAAATAAATAAAATTAAATAAATAAATACATTTCAGGGATATTTTGCGCGCATTTCTATTAGTTTTAGCAATACTTTAATCATACTTAAGATAAATTACATTAAAATGAAAATTTCAAAGCATCCTTACCTAAGCCCACCCCCTCCAAAACCAGGAAAAAAAAAAGAAAGAAAATGAGATTAAACACTTTTTAGCAAAAAATTAAAAATAATAACGATCGGGCTTTTTCGAGTACCTAATACCTCACCCGACAAAAGTGGCCGAATTTCCTGTTGAAAAGATTCTCCTGACCTTGCAATTAGTTTTTTTTTTTTTTAGATGGATTTAAGGGTTTGTCTCTGTAGCATCAGGGGTTATCAAACTATCGCGCACGAGCACGAGTGACGCGATCTCTTGGGGGGAAAATGGGAAACAAAATAATTAAATTTAGTAATCGATTCTGTTATAGATTTTGAAACTGCTAAATTAAATGTACTCTAGCACATAATAAACCAAAGAACAAGAACTGACCTATTACAGACAGATATTTGCACTGCACTTACCCCAGACATGAAGGAAGGAAGGAAGAAAGAAAGAAAGAAAAAAAACCTTTTTTTTTTTTGGCGAGCTGGATGAAATCGAAACTTACTATTCTGAAACCAAAAGAACCAACGTACGTAATTCGAAAAGGAAATCAGATGGATGCTGGCGCGTTTTTAACAACTATATTCGAAATATAATTCTGTTCACTCCGCATAGTCACCAGTGAAGTGTTATTTATTCTAGAAAATAAATTATTTCATAATCAGAAGGCTAAACTTCTTTCATTACGGCCACTCGCACAATTAACAACCCAGAATTATTTTTCTATTGCCAAAAGTAATTTACAAATACAATCTATAACCGAATACTATTGGATGGTTGGGTTTTTACGTCGCACTAGTGCTGTGCAGATAGATGGGCAATTGGCGACGGTCTGGGACACACCCCTA
This sequence comes from Salticus scenicus, assembly GCA_963930645.1. Classification (NCBI taxonomy): domain Eukaryota; kingdom Metazoa; phylum Arthropoda; class Arachnida; order Araneae; family Salticidae; genus Salticus; species Salticus scenicus. Next base: position 52,454,804 of record OZ005657.1, read on the forward strand.
GAGGTGGTCCGGAGACATGCCATCACAATTTTGATCCTCCACGGAAAGGATGGCTCTTCCGCTTCGGTGACCCCCAGAGGTATAATTTTTGAAATAATATGATGAAATACTACATATCCAATATAAATTTCCGGTCCAAAAAATGGTGTAATGTATGGTTCATTAAAGTCTATTGCCTGCTCTAGGAAGTTAGGCTTAAGTAGGATCCCTTCATGGAGGGTTTTCTTTTTAAAGGATACTAGTTTTCAATCATTCGAGTTTCGGAGAAAACCACGAAAAATTCCAAACGCAGGGTTAGAACCTGACACCTCCCGCCTACCACTTTGAGAGCAGAACCTCTAAACCACTGATAAGGCCTGAAAACGGACCTCAGAAAATTGGACGATTTTAAGTTTTCTAAAGAAATTCGGAAGAGACCAATGCGTGTTTCGGTTACAAATCACAAAAATATGGCGGTGGTGGTGTGGTGTTTGGGTTAAGGCCAATTGTCTACTCTAGGAACCTGGATCTAATAGGGGATGCTTTCCTTGAGGGGATCTTTTTAAGGGGTAATAGCCCATATTCAAGCGAGTTTCGGGGAAAACCAAGGAAAACACCGAACGGCTAGGCCGACGGTGTTTTAAGCGGGTGAGTTTTTCGTGCCGAGCGCGACATAGGATCGAATCTGGCATTTCCCGTCTACCAGCTTTGAACCCAAAACCATTCTGCCACTGGTGGGACTACAAAAGTACAGTTTACTTCAACAGTAAAACATCTAAAACAACCACATACCGACTCTTAAAATAAGGCAAGAAATTTGCTGATATTTAGATATAAAATCACGCGTTTTGAAAATCAACTGAAAATTTATAATCCTAGTAATAATAAATAAAACCGGATGTAAATGTGAGCGCATTTAAAAACCAATTAAAACCCTATAAGCACAGCGCCCGTTTTTTTTTTTTTTTTTTTTTTTTTTTTTGCTATGCTTATAGTCGAAATAAAAGGTGGTGCGACTAAATTTTGAAATATACATTTTTACATATTTTATTTTATTTATTATATAGATTATTATTTTTAGAAAATAAGATTAATAAATATCTGCAGTAAACAGCATTAAATTTTCATAACTGTACTCTGCATAGCATTAATTTTAGGAATCGTTAAGCAGATACGCTGAAAAACTGTTATACGCTTAATTTTAATAATGATGAAACTTCGGGGTTGCCATGAGATAAATCACATTCAAGGGATAACTTTGAAGCAGGAGGCGTCGTAGTGTCTGCCCTGTTGTTCAAAGACAAACTGGGTGGTATTGCGCAAGACCGAGCCACCGAGCGCATTTCTCAAAACTCCGATCTTTAAAACCCATCGTATTGATTCCGATAAAGGGCAGATTAAAAACCAAAATTTCAGCACTACGAAGGTAGAAAAAAATAAATTAAAAATTTTTTGGTGGAATTTTAGGAATAAAATACGTGAAGCCTCGAGTACATTATAAATATATTAAACTGACAGAAATGAAAAAAAAATTCAAACCTATCTGTGGAAAGATGAGGGAAGAGGTGAGGGCGGGGGGGATTAAAGCCGATTAACTACACTGGGTCCTAGGCCTGACAGGAAGTGCCTTCCGTGGAGGTCTTTCTAAGGGGTCCTAGCCCGTAATTACGCAAGTTTCGGACGAAACCACGGAAAACTCCGAACGGCTAGGCCGACGAGCGCGACGTGGAATCGAAGCCGGCACCTCACGTCTACCAACTTTGAGCGCAGAACTGCTCGGCCGCTGGTGGGCCAGGGGGGGGGGGGGTTACATTATAAGAGAGAAAAATTGTTAATAGTTACTGGAATAGAGATGTGCTCAGGATGCCAAAATTTCATTTTAAATTACTATTATTCGAGATCGACAAAAAACTTGTAATCGCTCGAAACTAAAAAGTTAATACTGAAAGTAAAAGTAATATATGTTTTTTCCCTTCAGAATTCTTTACTAAAAATTCTTTTGAATTGTTGCATTTTTATATTTTTAAATACTTATATATTTTTATTTATATATTTACTTAAAGTAAAAATGTATAAATACTTATATATTTTTATATACAGCGTAACAATTTAACTTACACATGTAATTTAATCGTAGAGCCTGGTCAAGCCAAACGTGGGCCCGGACCTAAGGTACATCTTCGGCCTTACTATAGCGTTAAGCAAAAAATAATAATTAAAGTAAAAAAAAAAAAAAACTTCAATGCATTATATGAATATATAAATTAGTGTTAGTAGATGTTTATTATATACTTTTTACTTATTTCGGATCTATAAAGCCAAAGCCATCGCGTAAATATCGCCATCGTATTTTTACCTTTAATTTACAAATTACGCTTCATTATTCAACTTACCGGACGACCGGAGTCGAAGAATAAAATCCCTCTTCGTAATTTTTTTTAAAAAACTATTTTATATAAGAAATTTTTGGCCCTAAACTTCTTGCTTTTAATTCACGACCCAATCGGCCGCTGCGTTAATCAGGTCTTTGTTTAATCTTACCAATTTAGGAAAAAAAAAAAAAAAAAAAAAACTATCCGTCATACGCAAAAATCAATGTAAAAAATGTATCTCCTTTTCCAAATGCCGCCATGTCTTGAGAGGATGCCGAAATACAGAAATCCATAAAAATGGAAAATACGGTTTTTTCCCGTCTCACAATCATGAGAAAAAAAGATACATTAATCAAGTAAGAACAATACTTGCAATCAAATCTAACTTGATCCGAAACTGCAAGTCTCGAATTAGTGCCATTAGTTTCAAGTTTACGTCATTAGGTTCCATGATTTTTAATTGAAATCTGACTTTTCAAATAATTATTCAGTGGCAACACACTAATTGTTCAATTAATAAATTAGTAACGTTTTTAAGTAATTTGTTTACTTTTGTTTGTTTGTTTTGAAAGCTTAAATTTAAAAGATTTAAAAAGGCTTTAGTGAAAGGTCTAAGATAACAAGTATGTTATTTTTGTTGTTTTCTTGATTTTTACATTAATATTTAAGTTTTAATTATTTTTTAATAAAACTAATATCAGTAGATTGTGTACAAAATCGGAAAAAAAAAAAAAAAAATTAAGAGTAATAACAATCGCTAACATTTAAAAACGACAATCGCAGGATTGTGGATTTTTCGAAATTCCCGGGCAGAATTAAAGACATTAATAAATAATAGGAAAAATATATCTTTAAGTTTCGCTAATAATGGCGGCTCAATCATTGCGCAAGTGTAACGTGCTGCCGTTGGAAGTTGAAACGCTATGTAAATAAATTCGAAAACTATTAAAAAAAAAAAAAAAAATGAACGAGTACACACGCATTTCTTTTTTTAAACAATAGATTTTGCACATGCAAAATTAAATATATATACTAATAAATATTAATTTAGTAAGATTATTATTACTATTTTTTAAATTTCTTATCTGTTGTATTATATTTAAAACTAACTTAAACTAAAAAAAAACTTTAACAAATTTGTCATTCCTTCAAAAATATAAAAATAAAATACAAATACGAGATTTATTTATTTATTTTTATTTTTTGACAGTTTTTACTTTTAAATTATCATTAATCATTTATGAGAAATAAATAAACTGAATGAACAAAGATCTCATTCTTGAAATTACAAAGTTATATATAAGTATACTATATAATATTTTTTTCTAATTAGGTTTTCAGCATAAATTTGCTTTCCAGATTTGACCTGCAATAGAACTAATTGGGGAAAAAAATAAATAAATAAAAGTTCTTAATCTCACCTTTGAAAACCAAAGTCAACCTATTTCAAACTAAAAAAAAAAAAAAAAAAAAAAAAATTATCTTCTGTGTATAACTCTTTAAAGACCTGATTAAAAACTTAAGTTTAATTTACAAATAAAAATCAAAGTCAAACATGTGGAGGTGTTTAGAATAATGTGTAAACCGATATTCATCTTTTTCTACTGCTTCTGGCATTTTCGCATTTTGCTAAAGCTTTTTTCTTATCTGATTTTAGCTTTTTTGCTAAAGAAAATTTTTACTCAGCTTAAACCCTGCAGAGGGAGGATTTGTGGATTAAAAAGTATGAATTATGATAAATAATTTCTTTGTTACAACTTTTCAAAACAGAAAAATTATTTCAAAATATGTATCTTTCTCAATTTTGTGGACATATGGTACATATGATTACCCTAGTTTATTTGGTATTTAATAAATGACCTTTGTGATAAATAATTTTTTCTTTAGTAAATGTAGCAGTTTAATCTTCAAAATATGATATTTCTCGCATAGTTATTAATACCATCCTAAAGATGAAATAAGGCAATGACCAATAAAGCTTAACTTTTCCCCACAAGCAAGGAAATTCTTAACCCCCCCCCAAACATCCCTACGAAAAAATTTAGTCTTTTAGCTTTTCCCTTGTTTTTTCTAGCACGGGCCACCACTGGTCGGAGAGTCTCAAAAATTTATATCAATGAGAGATAGAGCAATTGTACTTTATAGGATCTTGAACAGGGTTGGCCCAAACCCGGGTATTTCTAGAAAACCCCAACTCATAGGTTTTTTGTGAGCTTTTGCTTAAATACATTTGCATTGCAATGTGAGCTATGTTATAAGGCCAATTAGTTGTATAATACACCTAATTATATTAAATTATTAATTAATATTTATCTCAGAAATAAAAATTGGTTTAATTCTAATATTAAATTTAAATAGTGTTAATTAGTAAGATTAAGCTATGTTTTATTATTAAGAATATTTATTTTGAATAAATATTCTTAATGAAAATAACTGATAAGACAAAAGAATTTAAATTCTTAAGTACAATACATATTTTAATTTTTTAATTATAAAAATAAGTTTAAATCCCAATAATTTTGCCTATATAAAGATGCTAAATCAATTAAAAACTATATTTATCAATTATTAACAACAATATATACTCTAAGTTCTAAAAGGAAATGTTTACATTTGGAACACAAATTGTCAAAGCTAGAGGTACGCACAACCTGCGGTCTGGGGCTACATGTGTCCCAGTAGTCAGCAATTTGTGGCCCACAGAAGGATCAATATTTTAGGTCAGATTAATCCTCAGCAGGAGAGAAAAAAATGAGTGAAAGAAAAATTATTTTATTTGTTGCATTTGCAAAACTGGCATTTACAATTATTTGGGGGGGGGGGAAGGCGGAAGTTATAAAAAGGTTGGTTTTTATATATATTTCTGTTTGAGAGCTAAGTTTTCCATTCTACTTCTCATTATTAATGCAACCAACAGTATGTTCATTAATTTTTATTGGAAAAATCATGGAATAATCTACTAGTAAGTAGTTACAGCTTTATCTGAGAAGATTAAAATATGAAAAATGTAACAATCAGTAAGTCTTTTCAAATGTGTCTCCAAAACATAATTATGAGTGTTACAATTAATGATGAAGCGTAAATTTATAGTAGTAATTTATTTCCATTTAAAAAAAAAATAATAAATAAAATAATAATTTAATGTGCAATTAGTTGAATTTGTCTGGTAACATAAAAAGGATGAATTGATGCTTATTATTTTGTAGAACTGAAAAAAAAAAAAAACCACAGACCACAATAATGATGGCAATCCTTTATGATTTATGGGGTTGCAATAGAGCAGTGGCTAAAATAGTGTACTGGGAGTGATTTTACAACAACAGGTAGAGGAGAGGAGGGTATTATGGAATAGTCGGGAAATATGGAATATCGAGGTTTCGGCTCCGATTAGTGCTGCTATCTCTTCAAAATACTATGAATTACTCAAGAAGGATTCCCATGAAGATGAAGCAATACAGTAAGAAGCAACCGCTTGTTGCTGTTGTACCATTCTCTATAGAACAAAGTATGTTTTGTGATTTTTAAAAGTTTTTGCAGGAAAGTTTTCAAACATTTAAACTTTCTAGTACACAGGGCCCGCTTTACCATTAGGCGAACCTATAGGCGGTCGCTTAAGGCCGCAAGAAAAGCAGGGCTGCCAAAAATAATTAGAACACTGCGCAAAAGCTTGAGAAAAAAAAAAAAGAAAGAAAGAAAGAAAAAGGCGAAAATTAAAAAAACAATTTTTGATTTTCACTCTTTTAAGGCATATATGAGTATTAAATTGTAAATTTAAGAGTAATCTTCTTTAAAAATTTTAACTTTGTGCAAAAACACCGTAAGGTATTAAAATATTGACTTTTAATAAACATACGCTTTGAATTGTATTGTGATAATGAATGAAGACTAGATCATTTTAAATTACACGAAAAAGAAGGAAAGGGGGGAGGGAGGAGGATGAAGATATTTTCAATTGCAACCCGAACAATTTGATTTTAGACTTAAGCATTCCACCATAACAGATCTTTAGAGTAGCAGAATTCATTTGCAATAGTTTTATTAAACATGAAAAAGTCGGAGTCTTTTTTCTTGGCATTACACAGTTGACTTTGACACAGTTTCACATGGCGGCCTAATTTTTAAACTCATCCAAAAATTTTCTGTTTCATTCCATTGCAATATGTTTTTACTCAAAATTTCGGCGAACAGCTTTTGGTGAATCAGTACATGTGATCCCATGTACAAAACGGAGATTCTTATAGGCAAAAATTTTAAGGCATTTTCCTAACTAAATAAGTCAGCATGGTCAGGTAGAAAAGCTAAAACTTTGTTTCAACCTGTTTATTTTTTCTTATTCATAAATATGCCCGGTCCAACTAAATTTTTTCAAAAATTGCGAAAGTTGTTTAAATTTATATTCACCTATAATATTAGAATAAGTTGAGTCTTAATATAATAACTTATAATCAAAAATATTTTTTCTAGTGTGAACTTCTCTTTTCCTTTTTTTTTTTTTTTTTTTTTTTTTGTAAGGGGGAAGGAGGGAGATCCGAGACTGAAAATTTACATGGGGTTACATGAAATATGTAAGCTGCACTAACGTAATATCTTTTAGAGGGGGCCGCCAAAAATATATTGCCTAGGGCAGCTAAAATTGTAAAGCGGGCCCTGCTAGTACACAGGTGATTTGAACATTGATGTTAAGCATAATGTATGCTCAAAGAATTGTATTTTGTTATACATTGGACGTTTTTTAGCTGAAAATATTTTGTCTATCAATTTAAAAGTTCATTTTTAAAGATGGTGTGTCGGGTATTATGGAATACTAGGTATTTCATAGTATCAACTGAAATTGACTTCATGTGTTCAACTAAAGAAACAGAAAATAAAGATGCAGAATGTATCTTCTGTCACAGAAAATTCTCCGAAGATGATTTTAAGAAGTCTAATTAGTTTTTCTATGGTTTAAACAGTTACTATCTATTCCATATTACCTGAATATTTCATATTAACCTCCATTTGTAACTTTTTTTTTTTAAAGTAAACTTTTTATAACAATAAACAATTTCTGGATTTTTTTTTCATTGACAATTCATTACAAATAATTACACTATGTACTCATCATGATTGTAGGGATTTTTATTAAAAATAAGTAAAGTTATTTTAAGAAATGTAAATGGTATTCCATGATACCCTCCTCTCACCTATAGTTGACAAAACATTCAAATGTTTTTATCGGGTGAGATTAGAACATTTTGTGCTTCAAAACGACCGCCAAGATTTTAAATGGTTGAGAATGTACTGGGGTTACAGTCACAAAAATAAAAGACATCACGATTTTCAGTTCAGAGATGCCAACCTTGTAGGACAGTTTTCAGTAGTAGACAAGAAATTTTTCAGTAGTTTTGAGTACTTGTCAGTAGTCTGGTAGGTTGGTCTTATATACGGAAATTCAAATTCATATTTTAAAATATTTTATAAGTTATACACTCAAAAATGATTTATACATGAAACCCTAATAAGTTAGTTTGTTATACACCTTTTAAAATAATAAATAAGAGTCTGACAATTTGTTTTAATAAATGATGAAATTAATTATGAATTATCTAAGCAATGAATTTTATGCTGCACAACCTAACAATTTGTTATTAACTTCTGCATAAAGGATCAGTTGGCATTTTTGTTCAGTAAAAAAGAAGACACTTTTTTTTTTTTACCTATCATATTAGGTGCATTATCAGTGGAGAAGCTTGTACATTTTTCCCCAGGTAAGATTCTTCTTTTTTATTTCTTGATCCAAAATTTTAAAAATACCTTCGCCGGTATTATCGCAACATTCAAGTAAAGATAATAAACAAATTTTAATTTCCCCCGATTCTTTGTCGTAATATGAAATTAAGAATGGATAGAGTTTTTTATCTCCGGAATCATTACTTCCATCTGTACTTAAAGAAAAACACGTATCCTTACATTTTGATATAAGATATGAAACTGTATTTTCTGCCATATTTTTAATCAAACATGAACATTTAGTCCTTGCACAGCTGAATTGTTTAGCTATTCGTGAATCGGGAAACATCTTTACAAATAAGTGTTTCGAATGATCAGCTGCTGCAATTGGAATGTTGTGCTCAATAATAAATCGAGTGAATAGTAATTCCGCATTAATGACGTTGAAATCATCATTATTCTTGAAGAAGCTTGAGACCTCTCTTGTGTTCCGTACAGCTTTGGCATTTTCTATATGCGATTTAGCAAGCATGTGTCGCCGACAGTCATCGCGACCACCATGTGCGATATTAAAATCTTTGTAGCAATATGAACAGAATGCCATATTCTCCGATTTCTTAGAAGCCCGTAAACATGGGAATTCGGATGCATATGACTCTCTAAATCTCTGACAGCTTTTTTTCTTAACAGACGATATCCCATTTTCAGGTTCGGGAGACAACGATAGTTTTTCTGAACTCATTCTAATATAATTGGTATAACACTATAAAAGTAACATTTCTTGATCTTTCAATTTAATAGACGATTCACAAGAAAAATAAACACGTAAATGTTTTCCGATATACAACTGAACAAATTAATATGAAATTGAAATAAAAGGAAATGTAACATCCAAACAACAACCGAGTATTTCCCGCGGTCGCGTAGCGTCGCATGCACGCCGGCACCGCACGTGCAGTTGATAGGGTTACTGCAATTTTTCTCCTGTACCTGTACTCTTCTTCAATCCGCCAAAGTTCAAACGCACTTCGTTCTTTCTTTTCCCCGTTCTTCCCGTAACGATCTAAAAAGAGCATTCGTACTTCGTACGGAGCCCTATCACGCTTGCGCGTCTCTAAGGGAGGCTGTTTTCGTTTGCGTCACTGCATGACGTAGTGATCGCTTTCTGCTTGGCGAGTTTGATAGGTAAAGAAACCTCAGTTTTATCAGTCAAGCGCTCTTTTGGCGTAATAAAGGAATTGAATTAAGAAGAAATTTTAAAAATCGTAGTAATACAGGTTTTTTCCGTAGTCCGTAATTATTCAAATATTTTTTTTTTTTCCGTAGAAACTACGGGTAAACCGTAGAAAATGGCATCTCTGAGTAGTAGATGTAGTTGCTGCTGGTTACTGTCATGATAGTTTAGCTAGTTGTTAACAGGTACATAATCACAGATGTTATCAGAAGAAAGTCATGTTGGAGGCTGACACCGAATCCTTAACTTGTTTGAAAAGGTCAAAAATAAAAATTTATTAATTCATAAATGTCTGATAGAACTACACTTGATGATCTACACCCCCGTTTCCTTAGCTATGTCCTTGGTTAATAATAACAGGAGACTTGGCCTTGGAATATTAAAACCTGAATAAACTACTACGTCAGAAACTCCAAAGAAAAATATTGGAAATGCATACAGCTGTTTCAGTAGCCTTTAGCATACAGTCTTCAGTGCAAAAAGGATGCTTCTTTTTTGCACTGAAGACGGTACGCTAAAGGCTACGAAACAGCTGTATGCATTTCCAATATTTTTCTTTGGTGTTTCTGACGTAGTAGTTTATTCAGGTTTTAATATGTCCTTGGTTGTTATCAATAGTTTAGCAAACCAAATCCTCATCAAAATCGTAAACAATGGAAAAGAAGAGGGGGGGGGGGTCACAAAAAATTACATGGGTAAGAGATACTGAACATTTTTTTTACCTCTTTATAGGTTCTATAATATAATAAAGCATTTTTAAAGTGAATATTGACACCTATGCTCGGAATAGACAAAGAGTAAAAAATACACACTTCTGTGGAGCGTTTGGATCACCGATACCAGGATTTTTTTTTTTTTTTTTTTTTTGAAGGTGAGGGTAGGGAAGAATAAAAAAAAATGTGTGGGTGAGAGATATAGATAAATTCTAGTTCTTGATAGGTTCCGGAATCTAATTAAGTAAGTTTATTGATAGTTATGTTGCAGATGGAGAAAGATCAGAAATCACAAGGATTCTGCAATCTGTTTGATCGTCGATCGTTAGTGGGTGGAACGGGGAGGGGGGGGGGGACAAAAAAATTACATAAATGAGAGAAACTGAACAACTTAGTTTATTTATATGTTTTAGAATTTAATAAAGTGTGTATTAAATGAATAATGAAATTTATGCCGTGGATGGAGAAAGATTGAAAACTGCTGTTTTTTCTGCCAGTATTGGGAGATTTGGAATCTGCCCAATACTATTTTGGAAATAAACTGCAGAAAAAAGAGAAAAAAAAAACTGCAATGTACAGCCTGCATCTCGCATTTTCTGCTATGGAGAATGTAAGTGTGTGTATGTGAACACAATAGCGTCAATTCTTTGTTTGAATGAATCTGCACCTGTATGCTGGGGTGCAGAACATATCCAAACACACAAATGATTTTGGGGGCAAATTTTGGAATTTTCTTAAAATGAAAATGAAAGCAAAAGAAATATGACTGAAAAAACAAATTTTCTAATATTAAACAAGTAACAGCTGTATTCTTTTTAAAAACATGTATTTCTTTCAAATACCAAATACACAAATCTCAACCCCAGATAGTAATACACTGAATGAACAAAGATTTTATTCTTGAAATTACAAAGTTATATATATTTTTTCTAATTAGGCTTTCTGCAAACTTCGACTCCAGTTTTCGACAGACTCCAGTTTTTGACATAGACCAAAGGTCCATCTTTTAATTAATTTTTATTATGCAGATTGCATACAGTGGAAACAAATTAATTTTAAGTTTTAAGGGTTTCAATAAAAAGTAACCTGACCAGTGTTCAATTGTTATGACACATCAAATACAAAAGTTTTAACAAAAAAACAGTTTTATTCAACAAAACATAAATATATATTAAACTTTCAAAAATATGACAAAAACAAGATTACCTTTTCAGGTGGTGAACCAGACATAGCAATAAGCACAATCTATAATCATGCACTTGAAGAACAATCACATTTCGTTTTAATAACAAAACATCCGCGATCGCCAGGTTGATCAGCGGGAAATAGGATGATACCTATACTTCCGCGATCGCCAAGTTGACCAGCGAAAGTAAAACAAGATGTATTAGCACAGAGTAGCAACGATGAGGATTATGCTTACACACTGTTAATTATATGATTTAATTTAGAAGATTTTAATTTCACTTTTAACAACTTTAGATCTTTTCAAACTTAACAATTGCTGCTTAAAAAGCAGCTAAACAATATATAACATCACTCAAAAAAACAAATTTAACGACCTCATTTCAAAAACATCGATTATCAATTTATATTTCAAGAGTTCTCATCACCCGCGAATGACGAAAAAACTCTACCCTTTAAGAAGGAACAAATTCAAAGAAAACAAAAACTTAACAATTAAACATATGTAAACTTTAAACAACGGCAGCCATCGTTTCTAAAAATGCAATAGCCAAAAGAGCATAACTAGCTTAGCTGTAATAACACTAAAAGCACACAGGGGCGTAGCTTGAGGGGGGGGAGTCTCCCCCCCCAATGTTTTAAAAAATAGGGTGGCATATTGAAGTTTCTGGGGGTGCTGTTTTGCGACTTAAAGTTCATTTGAAAGTGGATCATAATTTTGTTAATTATCGTTATTTAACAAAAACACTTAAGAGTTTTATGTATCACAAGCTGATCAACTGGTTCACCGACCAGCAAAAAAGTTGTGTCTGACTGTAGCAAACTCACGTTTGGTGGCGCCTGCGGCGCCCTCTAAACTAGTTAGACGCCTAAAACAGCCTGTTTTTCCTATCGTGCAAACGACCCTTGAAAATTCTCATCGTATTCATGACGCTTAAAAAATCTGATCATAACGAATTCCTGTTTGGGGGCGCCTATGGCATGAGTTCCCGTTTTGTTCACTTACAATAGCCTGTTCGCTTACCGTACAAAAGACAGTTGGATATTCTAATCGTATTCGGGACCCTTTAAGAGTTGCAAACTCCAGCTGAACGGCGCCCTTCCCTGTTCAGGCACCTTCAAAGGCATAATGAGGTTTCTGGGGCGCTGTTTTGCATCTTGAAGTTCATTTGAAAGTGGATCATAATTTTGTTGATTATCATTAGTTACCAAAAACACTTAAGATTTTTATGCATCAGAAGCTTCCTTCGGCAACCAACTGGTTCACCCACCAGCAAAAAAAGTTCGCATTAAAATGTCTGACTGTAGCAAACTCCCGTTAGGTGGCGCCCTCTTAACTAATTAGACGCCTAAAACAAACCTTTGATAACGTGCATAACAACCAATTTTCCTACTGTGCAAACTATCCTCGAAAATTCTCTTCGTTATCACGACCCTTAAAAAAATCTGATTATAACAAATTCCTGTTTGGGGGCGCCTATGGCATGATTTCCCATTTCAAACACTTACAATAGTCTGTTCGCTTACCATGCAAAAGACTGTTGTAAACTTTGATCGTATTCAGGACACTTAAGAATAAGTTTGCAGCAAACTCCAGCTGAGCGGCGCCCTTCCAAGTTCAGGCACCTACAACAGCATGTTTGCTTACCATGCAACGACCCTTGAAAATTCTGACCTTAGCAAATTCACGCTCTGTGGCGACTGCGGCGCCCTTCTCCCATTGCAGATACTTACAACTGACTCGTAAGTATGCACAATCGCTTTCTCACCTCCAAAGACTTAAAATTACGTTTTTTCAAGACCTTAGCTCGGAAAAAAAAAAGCAGTTTATTGTACGTTATGGCTATTGTATAAAAACGAAATTAGATAAGGTTTGATTTGGTTATAACGATTTCTCACTAACAATTTTTGATTCTAAGTGATCCTTTAAGCAAATTTTTTATTTTAGTTTCATCGTTTACGGGTTTTCAAATATTTATAAGTCTATAGAATTCAACTAGTGTTTCATGACATGAAATAGCGCAAGGAAGCTGATTTATCATCGCATTAATAGGCACATATTGGGCAATTGACGACGGTTTTGGATTAACGCCCCAGTTTGCGATCCGAAGACAAGCCATCACAATTTTTATCTTCTGCGGAAGAGGGCTCCTCCGCTTCAGTATCTTACAGAGGTATTATTTGCACGGAGCATGAAGGATATTGCAGCTACGACAGAGTTTATGTGCACCAGAGACTGACTTTCATGATAATCTTCAATTGGCTCGATTATTGAATCCACAATCTTTCTGTCAAGCAGGTAGACGTGAAGTGCCAGGTACGATCCCAGATCGCGCTTGTCGGCCTAGTGGTTCGGAATTTTCCGTGGTTTTCTCCAAACTTGCGTAAATACGGGTTAGGATCCCATAGAAAGACCTCCACAGAAGGCATTCCCCCTCAGGCCTAGGACCCTAGAACAGTCACTCGGAATTTTTTCCAAACACCGACACCAACACCTAAGTAAGATATAAATTTCTGTATAAAAAAGATTTAATTTTGGACAATGGGACTCTTTTTTAGTTTGTTCTTCCACATAAAGGCATGCGGTAATTCTGTCGCGTTCCTTAGCAATGGCTACTACATTTCTTAAAATATTTTTCACACAATGTGAAAAAAGAAAAACGTTTTTTAATTGGTTTAAATATGTAAAATCTTAATAATAAATAAATTACTGATTTTCTTTTTTCTTAAGAGTGAACAATACCTAATTTCATAATAAGAAAACACCACAGACCTGGCGTTTAAAAGCAATAATTACAAAACTTTGAATAAACACCATAAAATTCAATAAACTTGCAATAATGTGGCGGTTCGAAAGAACACATGATTCTTCGTCAGGCGAAAAAAGTGGGCACAAGTGCTGCAGTCAAAGCAGAAACACACAAAATCGTTTTAAGTGAGCAGCAAAAATATATACAGATGAATGTAAACATAAATACTGGTGTGAGGAGAATAGTGCCGACTCTAAAGTAAAAGGGCCGCCTGGGGGAATTCAATAAAAAGGGGTATTATTTGCATAATTTGCGGTGTTCTATGTTATGATTTTTGTACGTAACAAAAGTAAATTACTAATTTTCCTTGTATATATATATATAGGCTGTATGCATTTGTTATTCCAGGAATGCTGAAGAACTACTGCTAAGAAAGTAAAAAGTCGGGGGGGGGGGGGGGGGGAATGTAAAGGCGTCTAAACATTTAAAATGTTAGAAAAGGCTACTTTATACCAAAAATTTTTTTTAAAGGGCCGCCAGGTGCTAAAATATGTTGAAAAAGGGCCACAGGGTGCTAAAAACTGTTTAAAAGGGCACCATGCCAAATTAGCCTAGTGTCAGCCCTACATAATTATGAAATAAAAGAAGAAAACAAATAAATAGTTAAGTAAATTAGATTAAAAAAGGGAACAAAATCTAAAAATTTCAAAATTGAAGGAAAATTGAACTAATGTGAGTAATTTCATAGCATTAGACAAGAATGAAGTGAAACAAATATCATTAAGAAGATTTTTCGTGTTTATAAATATGTAAAAATCTTCATGGATATTCAAATGGGAAGAGAAGACAGGAGAGGAAATTATGTTAGTTTTAGAAAAATCAAAACGATGACTATGAGCCCAGCAGTGGGAAGCAATAGATTTAGAGATCTCTTCATTACAAACATTTCGATGATTATCATTTATTCTATATTTCAAACACCTTCTTGTTTGATCAGTATAAACTAAATTGCACAACGAACATAAGACTAAATAAATGCCAGAACGGTTTTCAGTAGGAATGAATGGGATCTTTAAGAGAAGATAATTTAATTTTGTTGACGGGTTTCTAAATGACTTTAAAACCAAACAGAGAGAGAATTTTAGAAGTTTTAAAAGAAAGTGATAAATAAAAAGGTAAAACAGCTGGAATGAGACTGTGATCGTTCAATTTGGTATCAGATCGTTTAGATTCTTGAATTTATATAAAGCTTTATTAATAATAGAGTGATTATAGCCTCGAGAAAGAGCAAGAGATTTTAAGTAATTAATTTCTTTCGAAAGACTAGACAGATCAGAACAAATGTGTAAGGCTTATGTTTTTCTTACTCATTTTCCAAAAATTGATAAATTTTTAATATTTCATTTTGCGGTTAAGAAAAAAAAAAAAAAGAAAGAAAGAGAAAAATGCACATATTGAAAATTCAGATTTTTGAACTTAGAATTACATTAAAAATAAATAAACGATTGTAAATTTTTGTGGAAGCAGAATTTAAATATACATTATGTAATGAGTAATCATGAAATCAAACTTTCCCATAGAGTAACATGGGCCACGGCTGTCGGTGAGATTAGGTATTATCCACTCTAAAAACATAAAGTTGCTTTCCTTAGGAACAGTTACTACTTTCATTTCTTAAAATTTATTTTGAAAGTTTTATGTTTAACCTGAATTATAATGTAATATCTTTAAACTTGTTGGAAAAGGGGGAAAAATCTTTTTCAGTTGTGTATTTTATCTCAAACCAATACTCTGGTTGTCCTAAGAAAGATGCTTTTGTTTAGTCTCATACGAGAATATATATAAATGTATTTATTTCTGCAAATCACATTAACCATATCTTTCAAACGATACTACTTGTAAGCCCTTCCTTTTATTGAATAGGCTAAAAATGTAAGAGGAATTTCATGCCTGCGTATTAATATATAGATTCGCTGAAAAAATTTAGAATGCTCCAAAGAATTACTAAACTAAATACATGAAAAAACCTTTACTGACTTCGTTGCTTGCCGTTAAACTTTTCCACCGGGTTCCCGGTGGAAAAGTTTAATGGCAAGCAACGAAGTCAGTAAAGGTTTTTTCATGTATTTAGTTTAGTAATTCAACACTTCGTTTTTAATTAATGTAGTTTAAATGCTCCAAAGAAGTATAAAAAAAAAAGCTACTAAATGGAGGGGGGGAAAAAAAAAGCCTTTTTTTTTTTTTTCTTGGCAGATTTTAGGAATAATGCCCCGAAGGAGAGGGGGGGGGGGTACGTATGGCCGGTTGGCAATGGCAACACTCTTGAAAGTATGTGGGTGGCATTTTCAGATGAGGAATACGAAAGGGCGCCAAACATCGGGTCTCCCCCCAATCAAATTTTCACGCTACGCCCCTGAAAGCACATACTCCAGTGCTTAGCCAACAACAGCTTAAAGCTGCTCAACTATTCACAAACTACTACTTCATTTCTAATTGAAGACTAGCTGGCCATTGCTGACAACTGCACTTTAACACCCACGCCGCGATCTTTTTATACTGACTGAAAAGTCAAAATCTACATATAAACAATACATCACCATTGCCACTCAACGGTCATAGCCGAAAATACAATTTACTATAACTATTTCAATAGAAGTGGCAACAGTAAAAATAAGAAAAATTATGCCGAGCAAGATTGGCAACGGCAACGATGTAAACAAAACATCGATCGTTAAGGCGTGATGCAGGCAAAGATGGCTGACCGAATTTTAAGTAAAGAAAACTTTTAAATTTAAAGAAAAGGTAACTTAACAGTTATATAATGAAAATAAGCATTTATATTTATAAAATTAACAATTTTTTTATGTGTGAGGACAATTGATAGATATCAGTTTTCGGCAGACTCCAGTTTTCGGCAACTTTAGCTAAAAAAAACAGGGGTATTAGCTCATTCTTTTAATTATTTAATGTTATTTAGTTTTATGTCACATTTAGTTTTATTTAGAATTTAATTGTTTTAAGTAATTCATAAGAAAACACCAAAGAAAGAAGCAAAAGAAACTAAAAGCTTCAAACTGGTTCACAAAAAAGTACTAGTCATCATAAAACTTTCTTCTGTGTCACTCTATATAACAACACTACATGTTGTTTAACATGCACAGAAGAAACTTAATCATAGCTTCTCACAATAAAGACTTAAGATATGGAGTTTGGTGCAATTTTAAGTAACAGATTTTGAAGTGTAGAGATGTGGAAAATCATAGAAGGTGAAGAACAGCTGCACCACCTGTTGGTCGGTATACACCCAAATTAATCCAGCATTCGTTCTCGTATTATTTATTCACATATCAAGTTAAGTGCAGTTCAATGCTATAGATGTTAAGATTCAGCTTTTCTATTCATAGAGTAAATTGCAGCATAGTATTGCCACCTATCGACCAATATCTTTGTTGAATCAGAGCATATATATACAGTAAACTCCCGATTATCCGCGGTGAACGGGGAATAGACAATTGCGGATAATCGAATCAGCAGATAATCCGCAAAATGGTGAAAAGGGGAATATAAATCAACGCATAAAGCTTTTCGAGCAATACTATTTAATTAACAGTTAAGCATGGCCTACATACTATAAAAATTTCTACTTACATTTTGCTCTATTTTTTTAACAAAAAAAAAAAATATCAGTCAAGCATTTTTTTTTTTTTTTTTTTTTTTGTACTAAAACACTTTTTCTTAATTTGCGATTGTAGTTTCTTTATCAGCAAAATGCTAATTGTCACAAAGTGAACATCGTCCTGTTCCTCGGGATATTTTATAAGTCCATCGGCATAAGCTAGGACTACGTCGTGGCTCATCCTCTACCGAGTTTTATATCCTTCTTCCTCTTCTTCTTCGCTATCTTCTGAAACTGGGTCTAATGCTTGTCCCACAATTTGTTCATCTGTAAGGCGTTCAATACCTGGATCATTGGCGTCACAATCTACTCTTCAACGTTTCCTTTATTGACTTTTTCTCCTCCAGTAACAGATTTAGCTAAATTTGCCAAATCATGAGCATAAATTTCTTCCTCCTCTTATAAACTCTACCAAAGTATTTTCCACATTTGGTAAAATTTTTCTCCAAGACTTTACCAATGTAGACTGCTTAACTGCCTCCTAAGCAGTGTGTATGCAATAAATACTGTCAAGTATCGTGTAATATCTCCAAATGCCTTGAAGGTCATTACTCTCTTCGATCTTCTTTTGTAATAAGTTTGTTCTGAATTTTTAAAATTCCCTTTTAAATTCAGGCAACTGAGGACTGCGAATAATCCGACCGCCGATAATCGGGAGTCTACTGTATGTATGTATATATATATATATATATATATATATATATATATATAGAAAGGAAGTAACAACTTTGCTTTAGAAAAAAGGGAGAAGTAGGTAATTATAATTAAAATATCTGAAAAACAAATCTTATTTTCTTTCAAATCAAATTTATGCTATGCATTATCAGGTTTCATTTTCAAAAGAAACAACCACACGACTTTGGTTACCCAGTACCAGACATACTATGTACTTTTTTTTTTTTAAATATTGTGATAAGAAGGCATAAAATTGATTTAACAACTTAGACATTTAACAATTTTCCTGGAAGAACAAACTGATACATACATTGTGAAAATATGTAGAATTGAATTTTAATAAATTCAATTCTACATATTTTCACAATGTATGTATCAATCTTTAAGAAACATCCATTTCTGAGATGTATAACTAACCTGCCTAACAAAGTGGCTTACCTACAGAACGCCTGTCAGTTTTCCTGTAGTAACCAAGAAATACATGCTAAAAGACATCTGGAAAGAAGTTTATGTAGTAAATTTGATGAAAATCATTAGAGCCGTTTTTGAGATAATGACTTTCAGTTCCACTGCCAATTTTCACCAGAACTTTCCTTCTGTATTTTGATTTCCTGTATGAGGAAATTATGTATGTTGTGCCTTAAAGACATACAAAACAGTTTATATAGCAATTATTTTGCCAAAAATTAACTAATTTTCTGGTTTTGTTGTGCCCATTTTCTCAGATATTTTTTCAACTGATTGCTGAAATACACGATCATTTCACAGCTGTTAAAAATAATAATATAGATAAAATAAAAAATAGTTTATTTACCACTAATTACTGAAATTAGACATTTTTACTGCCAATTTTTGAAATAAAGGAATATTTTAGTGCTAATTCACAAAACTCTGCTTTTTTTTTTTTTTTTTTTTTTCTTTTCAAATTTCTTGTCTAAGTGAGTATTTTGCCAGAAAACTCATAGTTTTCTGCATTTTTTTTTATTTTTTATTTTATCTTACTGCCTAAATATACAATACTTGCTAGAACAAGATCGCCTATGAATAATTCTGAAAAAAGTTATTTTATCATTAATCAACAAATTTCGCCCTATTTGCAAAATTAATTCCTGTAAAGGAAATTATTTCATCTTAAATACACAAAGTGTTTGCTTATTTTAGTAAATCTGACTTAAAAATTTGATGCAAAGGTAATAAATACTTTATCGTATATGGGTAAGGGAAAGTGAAAAAGTGCAATTATTTCAATGTAAAGCTGTTACAGGTCTGTTAATACTGCTCTGAAATTAACAATTACCTGCTGCAAATCTGCTTTTTCACTAGCTACAAAAATGAACTTTTGATTTTTCACCTCTGAAACTATTTTCCTGGAGATTCAGTCTACCAGATTTTCCTCCCTCTCTCTGTTTTCTTCAAAATTCAATGAAATATTTTCCTGTAGTAGTTAAAATTTTTATCTATACAGTTTGAAGTGTTAATACCTGATATTTATTTTCACAGCCAATTATGAAAAGGACATTCATCTGCAAAAATGTTTCTTTTAATGACGTAACTAGTAATGTCATAAAAATTTCTCTTTTTTAAATTAAAAAAGAAAATAAGAATCTAAATATGATCCCAGGTCCTTATATGATTATATTTAGTAATCTTGATGCATTAAAGTTATGCCTAGAGATAACGGTAAAAAAAAAAAAAAAAACTGAAATTTTGGGGGAAAAAAGTTTTTTTTTCTGTTTTTTATTTATTTATTTATTTTACGAAGGGGTTTATTTCCACCCAGAAATATTAAAAAAATTGAAATTTTTAGCATAAAAAAATATATTTAGTAATTTATAACATTTACATTCCTATGTTTTTTCCTTGAAATATTTTTTCACGTGCAATCTTACATGAAAACACCGATTCTGATATGTTCATATTTCAAAAATAAATTTTAACAATGTAATCAAATGGTAATTCTGAAAGTATTATAAATAACCTCCCTCCCATTACATTCATTTGACGTTATTCTTTCCAAGTTCCTTTACATTTCAGTCTTTTTTCTTGAAAGAATATCCTTAGAATTGTCTAACTGTATTATTTTAATGTGTGTGGATATACATTGCACACATATACAATATATATAAATGCATGTAACAGTTAAAACAACAACAAAATATCTAAGCCATTACTTTCTGTCAAAAAACTCGTTTCATAATTCATAAAAATTATATGTGCAAAACCTACTTGATTTAGGTCCTTTACGTTTGAGTTAATAAGTTTTATATTATAACAGATTGGCTACTATTTAGGAAAAGTCATGGAATAAACAGGGAATTTTGACAAATTTTGTGGAAATAAGCCATATTTGAAAGTTCATTATTGTAAATTGCTAAATTAGTCACTAATTTTGTGAATTTGTTTTGGAAATAAACAGTGTAAGTCAGAAAAAAATGCTGAAAAATAGTCATGGAAAAGTCAAGAAACTTGGAAAAGTTCGAATGTTAGCCACACTGTATAAAAAAAAAATAAATCAATAATAAAATGGTGTTTTAAATTTCTGAAGTTCAATTAACTTTAAATTAAACTTTTATTTTATCTTTGTGATTAATTTCATTTTAGGTGAAAATCTGAATCAGCAGCCAAAGTGATTTTACCCGAGCCTGACCTGCAATAATGTTTGGGTCTGATTGAATAAAGTTTTCTGTTGCTTCTTAGATTTGGTTCAGGTTGGTTGATTTATTTTTCTTATAGTCAGGTTGACTGAATTTTTTTTCCCTGCACGTTAGGTTAAGTTTTCAACAACTTCGGTTGACCTCAGAACTTTCAAAAAATTTTATCATAAACAGAAATTTATTTTATATAAACATACTACATATTCCCATGATTAAATATATGAGTACACAAATTATTACATAAATATCGCAGAAAGGCAATAAAGAAAAATCATATATATTTTAAACTTCAAGCATATTTTTGTACTCTTCAAGTACACAACACACATAAATGGTTAAAAATTATTAATTCATTTTTTAGATGATTTTTTACTTTGTGTATCAGTAACTCCATTAAGAAAAATAAATAAATAAATAAATAAAATAAATGATTTACTCACTCTGTGACAATGGAAATTTATTTTATTTTATAACTTAAAAAAGTTTTGCATGATTTTCAAATGAATCAAACTTTATTTTAGTTTTTGGGTTTTAGATATAAAGAAATCAGGTTTGGATCGACGAAATTTTTTTTTTGTCAGTTTGATTCTGGTCTAAATTCTTTGTATCAATGCTGTTGGGAGATGAACATTCTATAGGAATGCACACCCCACAAAATTAATGGTTGAGTGATGATTTGACTAGTTTCTGGTGTTTTGTACAAGGAAAGGTAGTGACAGTTATAAAACAGAAAGGCTCATTTTTTTAATAGCAAAAGCTTTCTGTATGTGTATGTTAAGAAAAAATAATATGGATTGCATGTATTTTTAAATATTTAACACTGTATATTTTCTAAGATATTATAATTATTTAAGAAATCCTATTTTTATCTGTAAAAATACAATTTTTCCCCATTTTTCTTCTAATTTTTCCAGCACTGCCTCAAACTTTCTGGAAATTTTACATCTTTAGTTATGCCTATTATTATTATTTATTCAGAGTTTCCACAGGTCAGAGAGAACCTGAAAAAGGCAGGAAATTTAAAATTAGTAAAAAAAAAAAAAAAAAAGTCTGGAAAATAGCAAATATTGCCTCAAAACCTAAAAAAATTATGATGTAAATCTGGAAAAATGCTTTTTGAGCATACATTCCGTTTAAAATGTTTTATGTTATCTCTTATGTCCCATGCTGTGTTATCTTTTACACCACAAACCAAATTTTGTGACCTGGAATTTTATAAGAATAGAACTGAAAAACCTGGAGAAGTCAGGGAATTTTATTTTTAAATTTGAATAGGAACCTTGTTTATTGTCTGCAGTACTTTTTACGGCAGCCTTAACAAGGTATTTAGAATCAGAAATGTAAAACTCATATAATTCACTTTTTTTCCCTTTCTTTTTAAAGTGGGAGGATATTCTGACCAATGTAATTAAAGATTTCATGAAATTAATTAAAAAATCTGTTTTTATGTGGAGTTGTCTCTTCTTTATGTGTTCTAATATATATTTCCATGCAATGCGTAAAAGGTAGAATCAGTGTGAATTTTCAATTTTGTTAGTTCTATATTGTAAAAAGTAAACCAATTTTAAACTAAAATTCTGAAATATAAGTAGGCTGATATATTCATTAGTTTTTTTTTCCCCCTATAGCTATAATCAGCACCAGGACCTTTTGTCTTCAATATTTGAGTCCTCTTTTGCGCCTACAAGTTCCCAAAGATCGAAATTAGAGTCGATAAGTCAGGCATCAATGCCTTTTTTTTTTTTTTTTTTTTTTTTTTTTTTTTTTTTAAGATGCCCTTATATTCTACTTGGTTGCCATTTTGAAATGAATTGTTTGTTCACAAATGCGTATGTATATAAATATACATCCAATGACCAACACACAAATATCTTTCAAATAAGAAAGAAAATTTATTAAAAATTCAAAATTATTTTTTAAACTCTAGACGTCTTACACGTCTCTGCTTAATATCATTCCACCATAAATCAATAGCATGTTGTGGATTAAAATTTTCTAAATTTGGTCCACATAGCCAAATAAATAGTAAATCATAATCTATGGTAGAAGTTAAAAGTGTGTGTTTTTTCTTATGATTAAGTTGAAATGGCTGAATCCCCTTTCACACTCAGCTGTCAGTTGTACTTAAAGGAAGAATCATAAAGATATTTATCACTTTCCTTAAATTAGGAAAGGAAGAAGATGAAATTGATTCAGCCAGTAAATGCTGCCAAGCACACAGACATGGGATATTTCATTTTTCTTTCACCCAAAGTTTGTAATATTCAAGCTTTTCAATAATTGCCTCTTTGCCAATAGATATACACTGGTTCTCATAATTATACGGACATCCATCTCTCTATATTAACTAAGCACTGAACACTATTATTTAAACAAATATATTTATTAATTTGAATTTCATTAATAGACAATATTTAAAAAGTTTTATCGTTTTTCTATCTTAAAAAACTTTAAATACGGTTAAAAAAATTTTACATGTGTTCACAATTATAATGACAGCTCGAATCTTAGCAATTTTTTTTTCAGTTATTCTTTAAATTAATATTTTATGGGATCTCTTTTTAAGGTGAAACAGTGAGACGTTCTCTCTGGTATATATATATATATATTTTTAATATTCAGTTTCAATACCATTTCATACAGCATAGATGATATTTTGAATGCATTTAAAACTATTTAAAATTGCTTTCCACTTGCATGCACTTTTCTTATATGATAAGTTAAGGTTTTTTTCAACTTTTAGGCCATGGGAAAGGATATAATACAGAAGTTTCTTTATTCAAACTATTTCCTATTGCTCTAGAAGTAGGGCAAAAATGTAAATCTTGTTGAAAAAAATTTCGCCCTATTTGCAAAATTAATTCCTGTAAAGGAAATTATTTCATCTAAAATACACAAAGTGTTTGCTTATTTTAGTAAATCTGACTTAAAAATTTGATGCAAAGGTAATAAATACTTTATCGTATATGGGTAAGGGAAAGTGAAAAAGTGCAATTATTTCAATGTAAAGCTGTTACAGGTCTGTTAATACTGCTCTGAAATTAACAATTACCTGCTGCAAATCTGCTTTTTCACTAGCTACAAAAATGAACTTTTGATTTTTCACCTCTGAAACTATTTTCCTGGAGATTCAGTCTACCAGATTTTCCTCCCTCTCTCTGTTTTCTTCAAAATTCAATGAAATATTTTCCTGTAGTAGTTAAAATTTTTATCTATACAGTTTGAAGTGTTAATACCTGATATTTATTTTCACAGCCAATTATGAAAAGGACATTCATCTGCAAAAATGTTTCTTTTAATGACGTAACTAGTAATGTCATAAAAATTTCTCTTTTTTAAATTAAAAAAGAAAATAAGAATCTAAATATGATCCCAGGTCCTTATATGATTATATTTAGTAATCTTGATGCATTAAAGTTATGCCTAGAGATAACGGTAAAAAAAAAAAAAAAAAAAAACTGAAATTTTGGGGGAAAAAAGTTTTTTTTTCTGTTTTTTATTTATTTATTTATTTTACGAAGGGGTTTATTTCCACCCAGAAATATTAAAAAAATTGAAATTTTTAGCATAAAAAAATATATTTAGTAATTTATAACATTTACATTCCTATGTTTTTTCCTTGAAATATTTTTTCACGTGCAATCTTACATGAAAACACCGATTCTGATATGTTCATATTTCAAAAATAAATTTTAACAATGTAATCAAATGGTAATTCTGAAAGTATTATAAATAACCTCCCTCCCATTACATTCATTTGACGTTATTCTTTCCAAGTTCCTTTACATTTCAGTCTTTTTTCTTGAAAGAATATCCTTAGAATTGTCTAACTGTATTATTTTAATGTGTGTGGATATACATTGCACACATATACAATATATATAAATGCATGTAACAGTTAAAACAACAACAAAATATCTAAGCCATTACTTTCTGTCAAAAAACTCGTTTCATAATTCATAAAAATTATATGTGCAAAACCTACTTGATTTAGGTCCTTTACGTTTGAGTTAATAAGTTTTATATTATAACAGATTGGCTACTATTTAGGAAAAGTCATGGAATAAACAGGGAATTTTGACAAATTTTGTGGAAATAAGCCATATTTGAAAGTTCATTATTGTAAATTGCTAAATTAGTCACTAATTTTGTGAATTTGTTTTGGAAATAAACAGTGTAAGTCAGAAAAAAATGCTGAAAAATAGTCATGGAAAAGTCAAGAAACTTGGAAAAGTTCGAATGTTAGCCACACTGTATAAAAAAAAAATAAATCAATAATAAAATGGTGTTTTAAATTTCTGAAGTTCAATTAACTTTAAATTAAACTTTTATTTTATCTTTGTGATTAATTTCATTTTAGGTGAAAATCTGAATCAGCAGCCAAAGTGATTTTACCCGAGCCTGACCTGCAATAAAGTTTGGGTCTGATTGAATAAAGTTTTCTGTTGCTTCTTAGATTTGGTTCAGGTTGGTTGATTTATTTTTCTTATAGTCAGGTTGACTGAATTTTTTTTCCCTGCACGTTAGGTTAAGTTTTCAACAACTTCGGTTGACCTCAGAACTTTCAAAAAATTTTATCATAAACAGAAATTTATTTTATATAAACATACTACATATTCCCATAAGCAATTCAAGATCGGAGGAGGCAAAATAGCTTCAAACTACACTTGTGAACTCATTGCCATCCAAAAAGCCCTAGACGAGTATATAAATCTCGAAGAAAATGAAAGAGCCAATGGGTTAATCATCTTCAGTGACTGCAGAGCTGCTCTTCAAGCAATTCAAAGGGGCTCCTCAGGGCTAATTATAAATATACACCGTACACTTCGTAAGCTTTTCCATTTGAAGAAACAGTGCACCATGCAGTGGATTCCCGCGCATGTTGGCATTACTGAAAATGAGACGGCTGATGCCTTGGCAAAAGAAGCAAGACAATTAAACACCAGCAGGGTTACTCATGTCACCCTCAGCGATATCAATTCCGTTGCTAAGGCAAAATTCAAGGATAGGAAACTTAAAATCAAACACCAAATCCCTGAAATCAGTACCAACAGAACTCTCACCAGCACTCTAACAAGACTCCGGACAGGACACTTTAGGGGGATGAAGATCCATAAAGACGGGACAAGGACTTACTGCCTCTGCAAAAACTGCCCAGACATAGAACTAACCCCCAAACATCTTTTCAACTGTCCTGCTATTCTGGCGCAATTGCAGCAAATAAGTGACAATCCGTGGGCAGACTTATATGAAGACAACTGCCTTCAAATCGCAGATGCTGTATATAGGACCTTTGGTCCCATTTAATTTTTTTTTTTTTTTCCTATCCATGACACAACACCAACCAACCAACCAACATATTCCCATGATTAAATATATGAGTACACAAATTATTACATAAATATCGCAGAAAGGCAATAAAGAAAAATCATATATATTTTAAACTTCAAGCATATTTTTGTACTCTTCAAGTACACAACACACATAAATGGTTAAAAATTATTAATTCATTTTTTAGATGATTTTTTACTTTGTGTATCAGTAACTCCATTAAGAAAAATAAATAAATAAATAAATAAAATAAATGATTTACTCACTCTGTGACAATGGAAATTTATTTTATTTTATAACTTAAAAAAGTTTTGCATGATTTTCAAATGAATCAAACTTTATTTTAGTTTTTGGGTTTTAGATATAAAGAAATCAGGTTTGGATCGACGAAATTTTTTTTTTGTCAGTTTGATTCTGGTCTAAATTCTTTGTATCAATGCTGTTGGGAGATGAACATTCTATAGGAATGCACACCCCACAAAATTAATGGTTGAGTGATGATTTGACTAGTTTCTGGTGTTTTGTACAAGGAAAGGTAGTGACAGTTATAAAACAGAAAGGCTCATTTTTTTAATAGCAAAAGCTTTCTGTATGTGTATGTTAAGAAAAAATAATATGGATTGCATGTATTTTTAAATATTTAACACTTTATATTTTCTAAGATATTATAATTATTTAAGAAATCCTATTTTTATCTGTAAAAATACAATTTTTCCCCATTTTTCTTCTAATTTTTCCCAGCACTGCCTCAAACTTTCTGGAAATTTTACATCTTTAGTTATGCCTATTATTATTATTTATTCAGAGTTTCCACAGGTCAGAGAGAACCTGAAAAAGGCAGGAAATTTAAAATTAGTAAAAAAAAAAAAAAAAAAGTCTGGAAAATAGCAAATATTGCCTCAAAACCTAAAAAAATGATGTAAATCTGGAAAAATGCTTTTTGAGCATACATTCCGTTTAAAATGTTTTATGTTATCTCTTATGTCCCATGCTGTGTTATCTTTTACACCACAAACCAAATTTTGTGACCTGGAATTTTATAAGAATAGAACTGAAAAACCTGGAGAAGTCAGGGAATTTTATTTTTAAATTTGAATAGGAACCTTGTTTATTGTCTGCAGTACTTTTTACGGCAGCCTTAACAAGGTATTTAGAATCAGAAATGTAAAACTCATATAATTCACTTTTTTTCCCTTTCTTTTTAAAGTGGGAGGATATTCTGACCAATGTAATTAAAGATTTCATGAAATTAATTAAAAAATCTGTTTTTATGTGGAGTTGTCTCTTCTTTATGTGTTCTAATATATATTTCCATGCAATGCGTAAAAGGTAGAATCAGTGTGAATTTTCAATTTTGTTAGTTCTATATTGTAAAAAGTAAACCAATTTTAAACTAAAATTCTGAAATATAAGTAGGCTGATATATTCATTAGTTTTTTTTTCCCCCTATAGCTATAATCAGCACCAGGACCTTTTGTCTTCAATATTTGAGTCCTCTTTTGCGCCTACAAGTTCCCAAAGATCGAAATTAGAGTCGATAAGTCAGGCATCAATGCCTTTTTTTTTTTTTTTTTTTTTTTTTTTTTTTTTTTAAGATGCCCTTATATTCTACTTGGTTGCCATTTTGAAATGAATTGTTTGTTCACAAATGCGTATGTATATAAATATACATCCAATGACCAACACACAAATATCTTTCAAATAAGAAAGAAAATTTATTAAAAATTCAAAATTATTTTTTAAACTCTAGACGTCTTACACGTCTCTGCTTAATATCATTCCACCATAAATCAATAGCATGTTGTGGATTAAAATTTTCTAAATTTGGTCCACATAGCCAAATAAATAGTAAATCATAATCTATGGTAGAAGTTAAAAGTGTGTGTTTTTTCTTATGATTAAGTTGAAATGGCTGAATCCCCTTTCACACTCAGCTGTCAGTTGTACTTAAAGGAAGAATCATAAAGATATTTATCACTTTCCTTAAATTAGGAAAGGAAGAAGATGAAATTGATTCAGCCAGTAAATGCTGCCAAGCACACAGACATGGGATATTTCATTTTTCTTTCACCCAAAGTTTGTAATATTCAAGCTTTTCAATAATTGCCTCTTTGCCAATAGATATACACTGGTTCTCATAATTATACGGACATCCATCTCTCTATATTAACTAAGCACTGAACACTATTATTTAAACAAATATATTTATTAATTTGAATTTCATTAATAGACAATATTTAAAAAGTTTTATCGTTTTTCTATCTTAAAAAACTTTAAATACGGTTAAAAAAATTTTACATGTGTTCACAATTATAATGACAGCTCGAATCTTAGCAATTTTTTTTTCAGTTATTCTTTAAATTAATATTTTATGGGATCTCTTTTTAAGGTGAAACAGTGAGACGTTCTCTCTGGTATATATATATATATATTTTTAATATTCAGTTTCAATACCATTTCATACAGCATAGATGATATTTTGAATGCATTTAAAACTATTTAAAATTGCTTTCCACTTGCATGCACTTTTCTTATATGATAAGTTAAGGTTTTTTTCAACTTTTAGGCCATGGGAAAGGATATAATACAGAAGTTTCTTTATTCAAACTATTTCCTATTGCTCTAGAAGTAGGGCAAAAATGTAAATCTTGTTGAAAAAAATTTCGCCCTATTTGCAAAATTAATTCCTGTAAAGGAAATTATTTCATCTAAAATACACAAAGTGTTTGCTTATTTTAGTAAATCTGACTTAAAAATTTGATGCAAAGGTAATAAATACTTTATCGTATATGGGTAAGGGAAAGTGAAAAAGTGCAATTATTTCAATGTAAAGCTGTTACAGGTCTGTTAATACTGCTCTGAAATTAACAATTACCTGCTGCAAATCTGCTTTTTCACTAGCTACAAAAATGAACTTTTGATTTTTCACCTCTGAAACTATTTTCCTGGAGATTCAGTCTACCAGATTTTCCTCCCTCTCTCTGTTTTCTTCAAAATTCAATGAAATATTTTCCTGTAGTAGTTAAAATTTTTATCTATACAGTTTGAAGTGTTAATACCTGATATTTATTTTCACAGCCAATTATGAAAAGGACATTCATCTGCAAAAATGTTTCTTTTAATGACGTAACTAGTAATGTCATAAAAATTTCTCTTTTTTAAATTAAAAAAGAAAATAAGAATCTAAATATGATCCCAGGTCCTTATATGATTATATTTAGTAATCTTGATGCATTAAAGTTATGCCTAGAGATAACGGTAAAAAAAAAAAAAAAAACTGAAATTTTGGGGGAAAAAAGTTTTTTTTTCTGTTTTTTATTTATTTATTTATTTTACGAAGGGGTTTATTTCCACCCAGAAATATTAAAAAAATTGAAATTTTTAGCATAAAAAAATATATTTAGTAATTTATAACATTTACATTCCTATGTTTTTTCCTTGAAATATTTTTTCACGTGCAATCTTACATGAAAACACCGATTCTGATATGTTCATATTTCAAAAATAAATTTTAACAATGTAATCAAATGGTAATTCTGAAAGTATTATAAATAACCTCCCTCCCATTACATTCATTTGACGTTATTCTTTCCAAGTTCCTTTACATTTCAGTCTTTTTTCTTGAAAGAATATCCTTAGAATTGTCTAACTGTATTATTTTAATGTGTGTGGATATACATTGCACACATATACAATATATATAAATGCATGTAACAGTTAAAACAACAACAAAATATCTAAGCCATTACTTTCTGTCAAAAAACTCGTTTCATAATTCATAAAAATTATATGTGCAAAACCTACTTGATTTAGGTCCTTTACGTTTGAGTTAATAAGTTTTATATTATAACAGATTGGCTACTATTTAGGAAAAGTCATGGAATAAACAGGGAATTTTGACAAATTTTGTGGAAATAAGCCATATTTGAAAGTTCATTATTGTAAATTGCTAAATTAGTCACTAATTTTGTGAATTTGTTTTGGAAATAAACAGTGTAAGTCAGAAAAAAATGCTGAAAAATAGTCATGGAAAAGTCAAGAAACTTGGAAAAGTTCGAATGTTAGCCACACTGTATAAAAAAAAAATAAATCAATAATAAAATGGTGTTTTAAATTTCTGAAGTTCAATTAACTTTAAATTAAACTTTTATTTTATCTTTGTGATTAATTTCATTTTAGGTGAAAATCTGAATCAGCAGCCAAAGTGATTTTACCCGAGCCTGACCTGCAATAAAGTTTGGGTCTGATTGAATAAAGTTTTCTGTTGCTTCTTAGATTTGGTTCAGGTTGGTTGATTTATTTTTCTTATAGTCAGGTTGACTGAATTTTTTTTCCCTGCACGTTAGGTTAAGTTTTCAACAACTTCGGTTGACCTCAGAACTTTAAAAAAATTTTATCATAAACAGAAATTTATTTTATATAAACATACTACATATTCCCATAAGCAATTCAAGATCGGAGGAGGCAAAATAGCTTCAAACTACACTTGTGAACTCATTGCCATCCAAAAAGCCCTAGACGAGTATATAAATCTCGAAGAAAATGAAAGAGCCAATGGGTTAATCATCTTCAGTGACTGCAGAGCTGCTCTTCAAGCAATTCAAAGGGGCTCCTCAGGGCTAATTATAAATATACACCGTACACTTCGTAAGCTTTTCCATTTGAAGAAACAGTGCACCATGCAGTGGATTCCCGCGCATGTTGGCATTACTGAAAATGAGACGGCTGATGCCTTGGCAAAAGAAGCAAGACAATTAAACACCAGCAGGGTTACTCATGTCACCCTCAGCGATATCAATTCCGTTGCTAAGGCAAAATTCAAGGATAGGAAACTTAAAATCAAACACCAAATCCCTGAAATCAGTACCAACAGAACTCTCACCAGCACTCTAACAAGACTCCGGACAGGACACTTTAGGGGGATGAAGATCCATAAAGACGGGACAAGGACTTACTGCCTCTGCAAAAACTGCCCAGACATAGAACTAACCCCCAAACATCTTTTCAACTGTCCTGCTATTCTGGCGCAATTGCAGCAAATAAGTGACAATCCGTGGGCAGACTTATATGAAGACAACTGCCTTCAAATCGCAGATGCTGTATATAGGACCTTTGGTCCCATTTAATTTTTTTTTTTTTTCCTATCCATGACACGACACCAACCAACCAACCAACATATTCCCATGATTAAATATATGAGTACACAAATTATTACATAAATATCGCAGAAAGGCAATAAAGAAAAATCATATATATTTTAAACTTCAAGCATATTTTTGTACTCTTCAAGTACACAACACACATAAATGGTTAAAAATTATTAATTCATTTTTTAGATGATTTTTTACTTTGTGTATCAGTAACTCCATTAAGAAAAATAAATAAATAAATAAATAAAATAAATGATTTACTCACTCTGTGACAATGGAAATTTATTTTATTTTATAACTTAAAAAAGTTTTGCATGATTTTCAAATGAATCAAACTTTATTTTAGTTTTTGGGTTTTAGATATAAAGAAATCAGGTTTGGATCGACGAAATTTTTTTTTTGTCAGTTTGATTCTGGTCTAAATTCTTTGTATCAATGCTGTTGGGAGATGAACATTCTATAGGAATGCACACCCCACAAAATTAATGGTTGAGTGATGATTTGACTAGTTTCTGGTGTTTTGTACAAGGAAAGGTAGTGACAGTTATAAAACAGAAAGGCTCATTTTTTTAATAGCAAAAGCTTTCTGTATGTGTATGTTAAGAAAAAATAATATGGATTGCATGTATTTTTAAATATTTAACACTTTATATTTTCTAAGATATTATAATTATTTAAGAAATCCTATTTTTATCTGTAAAAATACAATTTTTCCCCATTTTTCTTCTAATTTTTCCAGCACTGCCTCAAACTTTCTGGAAATTTTACATCTTTAGTTATGCCTATTATTATTATTTATTCAGAGTTTCCACAGGTCAGAGAGAACCTGAAAAAGGCAGGAAATTTAAAATTAGTAAAAAAAAAAAAAAAAAAAAGTCTGGAAAATAGCAAATATTGCCTCAAAACCTAAAAAAATTATGATGTAAATCTGGAAAAATGCTTTTTGAGCATACATTCCGTTTAAAATGTTTTATGTTATCTCTTATGTCCCATGCTGTGTTATCTTTTACACCACAAACCAAATTTTGTGACCTGGAATTTTATAAGAATAGAACTGAAAAACCTGGAGAAGTCAGGGAATTTTATTTTTAAATTTGAATAGGAACCTTGTTTATTGTCTGCAGTACTTTTTACGGCAGCCTTAACAAGGTATTTAGAATCAGAAATGTAAAACTCATATAATTCACTTTTTTTCCCTTTCTTTTTAAAGTGGGAGGATATTCTGACCAATGTAATTAAAGATTTCATGAAATTAATTAAAAAATCTGTTTTTATGTGGAGTTGTCTCTTCTTTATGTGTTCTAATATATATTTCCATGCAATGCGTAAAAGGTAGAATCAGTGTGAATTTTCAATTTTGTTAGTTCTATATTGTAAAAAGTAAACCAATTTTAAACTAAAATTCTGAAATATAAGTAGGCTGATATATTCATTAGTTTTTTTTCCCCCTATAGCTATAATCAGCACCAGGACCTTTTGTCTTCAATATTTGAGTCCTCTTTTGCGCCTACAAGTTCCCAAAGATCGAAATTAGAGTCGATAAGTCAGGCATCAATGCCTTTTTTTTTTTTTTTTTTTTTTTTTTTTTTTTTTTAAGATGCCCTTATATTCTACTTGGTTGCCATTTTGAAATGAATTGTTTGTTCACAAATGCGTATGTATATAAATATACATCCAATGACCAACACACAAATATCTTTCAAATAAGAAAGAAAATTTATTAAAAATTCAAAATTATTTTTTAAACTCTAGACGTCTTACACGTCTCTGCTTAATATCATTCCACCATAAATCAATAGCATGTTGTGGATTAAAATTTTCTAAATTTGGTCCACATAGCCAAATAAATAGTAAATCATAATCTATGGTAGAAGTTAAAAGTGTGTGTTTTTTCTTATGATTAAGTTGAAATGGCTGAATCCCCTTTCACACTCAGCTGTCAGTTGTACTTAAAGGAAGAATCATAAAGATATTTATCACTTTCCTTAAATTAGGAAAGGAAGAAGATGAAATTGATTCAGCCAGTAAATGCTGCCAAGCACACAGACATGGGATATTTCATTTTTCTTTCACCCAAAGTTTGTAATATTCAAGCTTTTCAATAATTGCCTCTTTGTCAATAGATATACACTGGTTCTCATAATTATACGGACATCCATCTCTCTATATTAACTAAGCACTGAACACTATTATTTAAACAAATATATTTATTAATTTGAATTTCATTAATAGACAATATTTAAAAAGTTTTATCGTTTTTCTATCTTAAAAAACTTTAAATACGGTTAAAAAAATTTTACATGTGTTCACAATTATAATGACAGCTCGAATCTTAGCAATTTTTTTTTCAGTTATTCTTTAAATTAATATTTTATGGGATCTCTTTTTAAGGTGAAACAGTGAGACGTTCTCTCTGGTATATATATATATATTTTTAATATTCAGTTTCAATACCATTTCATACAGCATAGATGATATTTTGAATGCATTTAAAACTATTTAAAATTGCTTTCCACTTGCATGCACTTTTCTTATATGATAAGTTAAGGTTTTTTTCAACTTTTAGGCCATGGGAAAGGATATAATACAGAAGTTTCTTTCTTCAAACTATTTCCTATTGCTCTAGAAGTAGGGCAAAAATGTAAATCTTGTTGAAAAAAATATCCCCCCCCCCCCCCCCCACACACACACACACTCTCTCTCTAAAGTCTTACAAAAATCTGCAAATTCCATGTTTAAAATTTGTAGATATTCTCTTGAATGTTCATAATAGAAAAAAATTACTGAATCCATTCTGCCTTCAGTAGAAACAAGATACCATAGATTCACCTTTAAAATGCCCAATTCATATTTACCTTTAAAAAATCTGCTCTGTCTTTCGCTATCTTCAGATTGTGCCAGTAACTGTTAAAACCATTTGGTTAATCAAGAATAAAATGTTTTGCATCCAAAAATGCAACATTTTACCATTTCATATTGTTTTTATTCAACTTTAACACAGACTTTTCTTTCCTCCATTAAATGCTTATTGGTTTTTTATTCATTTTAACATATTATTTTAAACATGCATAAATGTGGAAAACAATCCTTTCGTTAAAATTTATGAGCAAATTCAGCAGCAGTCATTCTGAGTAGAACAGTAAGAGGAATTATGAGTCTTCGATCTCTGTAAAACAACTCTGATTTTGCATTAGATCTCTCTCCTATTGAACTAGCAGTTCACGTTTGATCACATTTCCTTCAGCAATTTTAGATCTTCGAATTTCATTAGAAATACGGCAGATTGAAATTATCCTTCCATTTAAAAAACACATTTATCATACTTCACTACATGAATGTTCTTTTTCAAGGAATTATCAGTAATGTCCATTTAAGAAAAACTGAAGGTTTATATATAAATTAATATAGCCCAGTAGTTAACAAATTTGCATGTCAACTGTAATTTATGCCCTAGTAAGTTAAATAAAATGAAAAAAAATCTTGATTGTCCCTATAATTAAGACCATCTAAAAACATGGAGAAAAAAATATTTTGCATTATTTTTTATTAATTTTGTTTCATATTAAAAAAGTTATAGCAGTTTTGGTTTTTAGAATACTAGATATATTAAGTGCACTTAGTATAATCTTGTTCAAAATTATTTTTTACAGTAGTTATTTCAAAACATAAAGTGTCCTTATAAATATGAGAAGGAGTGTATTATGAGGTAATGCATTGATTAAATCAGTGAAATCAATTTTTCATGTTTTCTGCATCATTTAAGTTTACAATATTGTATTGATTAAGTACATGCAAATTACCAAGGACTTTGTAATTATTTACATTAAAATATCTTCAAGGGCATCAATTAGGCTGTGTAATATCTGTGTGCGGCGTTTTTTAAATTGACTCAATTTAGTATCATTTCTTGTTACTTTTATTTCTTTATAATTAACTTCAGCGTCTTCGATTCTTAATTCATTCTTAAACTATTGCAAAGTTGCTCCATATTAAGATATCATTTTTTTTTCAGTTTCTGTTTTGTAGTTTCTAAAGAGTATGTAATGTCCTTTATGGTAACAAACCTTTGCTGGATGTACTTTTGATGTTTGAGCAAGTATATTTGTATTATCTTCAATAAGACAAAGAAACTTAATAACAGGGTGCAGAAAATGTTCAGACCTCTGAAATTTCCCCAAGAATCCCGCAGAAACCCAATATAAGAGGTTTTTTTTTTTTTTTTTTTTTAAGGTTTGACGTTTTCTTGGGGAGGCGGGTTTAGAAAGAGAAGATCTTTCGTAAGTCCAAATATTGAAAGATTTTATAAAGCTACTATATTACAAGTTTTAATGGCACCAAAAGTTGACATACTAATTTATGTCAAGATGCACCTACGTATAAATTTATGTGCAATTCTATGCAGTAGCTTGAGATACAGCCTTCCCTGAAATTGCGGAAATCGATGTATAACAGCGCCACCTGTTGTGCAATTCGTACCAAAAGTCAATAGGTACTAATTTATATGTAATTCCATGCTGTAGTTCCTGAGATATAGTGTTCCCTGAAATTGCAGAAATCACTGTATAGCAGTGCCACCTATTGAGCGATTGGCACCAAAATTGATAGACACTAATTAATGTCAATTTGCATAGTAGCCATAAAATATTTGCCATGCACACATATAGACAGGTGGATAGACATTTCCTGAATATGGTCAAATTTTGCTCTGGACCTCTTAAAAACAAGAAAATTCTTTGAAAACCGGAAGTCAAAAATTTTTAGAATTCCAATACTTTCTTCTATTATATATAGAAGTATATATTACTAAAGAAATATATGTTTGTTACTTTAATGCAAATAATTTTGAATTAAGTAAATAATATAAATAAGCTTAAGCATAATTTTAGATTAATAACAATTAGTAATATGAAATGATTGGGGATTTTATAAACATCCATAACAGAATAGAAATTAATTGCTAAAATTAAAATAAAATACATGGAAACTAAACAAGACATACAAAAAAAAAAAGCAACTCATTCAAAAATTTATATTTAATCATAACTAACTGCCGAAATACTTGTTCTTTCTTCTTCTTCATTTTTTCTTTAAGTGTGTGAAAGGAGAGCAAATTGCTGAATGCATAATCGGAACTTATAACTGAACTTTTGTATATTGTTTAATTGAGACTAAAAACACTGCAGAAAGATGGTTTTCTTCCTTCTCTTTCTTCCCTCCCTTTCACTATCGCTAAAATAAACAAATACATCATTTAACACAGCCTCCTATCATTAAAGTGTTTGTTTATTTCTGTGGTTTGGATACGATTCTTGTAGCACTCTAGTTAGATTGAAAAGGAAAAAAAAATAAATGTTGGAGATTTGATATTTTTTCTAGCTTGAATTAACTACCAAACAATTAATTATCATCAAACTTCAAACACTTACCACAATTTTTTTTCCCCCATTAGACCCTCTTTAAATGTTTACTTTCATTACAACTTAAAGAAGTAAAATATGATTTTATACTATGCTTACTCATTTTTC
Source organism: Salticus scenicus (assembly GCA_963930645.1). NCBI lineage: Eukaryota > Metazoa > Arthropoda > Arachnida > Araneae > Salticidae > Salticus > Salticus scenicus. Next base: position 52,491,757 of record OZ005657.1, read on the forward strand.
AATCATTTAAATTATGATGATTATGCATGCAAAGATATTCAATGTAAAGCAAAAGTCCATGTGCATTCAGAAGAAAGAGGATGGTGACACTTATGAATTATGACTGCAACCCCAGTATTGATAATGCATTTTTCTTTTTCTCCCTGTCAGTGGCGCACCCAGAATTTCTGTCTGGAGGGGGCTGAAGAATAATTGGGTCCTGTATAATAGGTTTATGGGTATATATATACACACACATATTATAGTAAAGAATTGGCTTTAAATATTTCTTTTGAAATAAATAAATGAAATTGAATGCAAGTTGAATAGCACAATCGAGGAATTTATATCAGTATATAACATGCTAATTTACAGTAGTTCGGTCAGTTTGGGTTGGTACTGAGCTTGCAAACATAAAGTTGTAGGTTCATTTATGATTTAAAAAAAAAAAAAAAAATGTTGTGTACAATGTGACAAGCTAGTGAACATAAAATTTGCCCGCAATGAAATCCCCCCCCCCCCATATTTCCATTGAAAATAAAATTTGATCAAGTTTAATACTTTTTAGCGATGTTTTACATGCATATGCAGTAACATGTAAGTAATCAAGAAATTATAATTATAGCTAAATAAAAGCTACAGTTGTGATATGTAGGAATTATAACAGAAAGTGTAAATTCATGTAAAAATTCAATATAAATATTTACATGGCTATTTTTATTTAATCATCTGGAATATAGGGCCGATGCTTCTTCTAGGTTTGGTTCAGTTAACAGAAACAAGTCGGACTCTTATTGTACGTGGGTGTTAGTCAACACAGCCAGCAGGAGGCAGAACCTCATATCTTAAAACATTAATTCTAATATATATTACTTAGAATTTTAATTTGTTCTGTTAGCAAATATTTCAAATGTTACCTTTCTAAGTTCATTACAGAATATTGTATTCCAGTATAATATATATATATATTTATTATGAAATTTGAATTTTTATAACTGGAAAAAAATGCATTATCCAAAAATGGAGCTTAGACCTCAGTGACATTAGAGGTAAAAATAAAAACTGTCCATGTACCCTACTGTATGTTCTACGTATCGTGATAAAAAAAAAAAAAAAAAAAAAGTGACCCCACTCTTAGAAGCATCTGTAAAATATCTTAACATATTGTCATTGGGGTATTTTCCTATTTTGAACAGTAAACTACGTCTTTTGGCATTCCTCTAAATAGTTATATTTTTAGACAAATAATTTTACGTATTTGTGATTAAATCAGTTATATTTTATCTTCAGCAATTGATACGAAATTTCACTAGCATGTATATGTGCTAATGGCATATAAAGTATTTAACGAATATGCAAATTTCATTTTTAATTTAAAATATTGTTTTAGAGGAATGACTAAGAGCAGGGCTAATTTTTATTACCATGTTACCATGTTTTTATTAACTTCTATTCCTGTTTGTTTATTTGGTACAAATCTTGCAAACGAATTTTAACTAATTTCCCTACTAGCTAGACATTTGGAACTTTCACAATAGCTCACAACCCGATGACAACACAATACTTCAAAGTCCGATTTTCGAATAGTTTTCTTTTAATTAATTAAAATATGAAAATAATAACCTCCTAATCTATATATATATATATAACCGGCTAAGAGATTTCCTTGGACTTTGTTTGTCTGTGTGTTGATGCAAGTTGTCATCAAAATTTTCATACTTTAGTTAATAAAAAAAAAAAAATCTAATTGTTTGATCAATAAGCTAATTAATCTGACAGATTCAGAAAAATCGCCCCTTTCATTTGGTACCTTATTTGTAACAAAATTTTGATTAGATTTTTTGAATTAAAATATGAAAATAATAAACTGGTAATTGCTTTAAAATTGAAATTTTCATTGTTGCAAAAAAAAAAAAAAAAAAAAAAAAAACGAGTTTTTTTTTTTTTTGTTTCAGCATAAAATGAAATATGCTTTCACATGAAAAATAAAAAAAGTTATAAAATATTAAAATTGCTCATGCATATGAAAATATGAAAATGGAGTAAAAAAACAACCATAACCTTTTTAAATATACCTCAGTTTTGGAATTTTTTTTCTTTTTTGTTTTGTTTAAAAAGTATATTGTAGCGGATTATTCCTGCTTGGCATCTATATAAATGGTATCATAAAATGCAAAATTCTGTCATTTTAGTTTCATGTATATATATATATATATATGTACTTCTGTTAATTCATGCACAATACAAATGGTGGGGGCAGGGCCCGCTTTACCATTAGGCGAACCTAAGCGGTTGCTTAGGGCCGCCGAAAAAGTAGGGCCACCAAAAAATTTAAAACACTGCACAAAAACATTAAAAAAAAAAAAAAAAGCGTAAATCATAAACTGATTTTTGGCTTTCTCTTTTTTAAGTCATATATACATATTAAATTGTAAATTAAAAGTAGCAGCAATCTTTGATGATTTTAACATAGCATAAAAACACCATAAAGTACTAAAATATTGACTTTTAATGTACGCTTTGAATTGTATTGTGATAATGAATAGAGACCAGATCTTTTTTAAATTACGTGAAAAAGAGGAGGGGGGGGGGGGGAGTAATTTGAAATTGCAACATGATAATAAAATGGCGCCCTTCGATTACAATTTAATGATGATAATAAACACAGACAGATACATTTAAAAATCTTTCAGTGCTAAGGCAATCCTTTATTGGCGCCAGAAGTAAAAAAAGTGAAAAATAAATTATTATTATAAATGTTATTTTGAAATTGTCCGATATATTTATGATCCTCAAAATAGACGTTTATGCTCAAATTTGTCCTATTCTACCAAGTTAAGTAAATCGTAAATTACTAATAACTTAATTTTTTTTTAATTAGAAAATTCATAGTCTATGTTATTCATGCCAGAATTGTAAATAATATTTCAAATGTAGTCTGACATCTTTACGTTGAAAATATCCCTCGAGATGGAAGTTTATGTGAAATTTTGCCTTATTTTGCCATGTTAAGAAATTCTTAAATTTCCAAGAACTAGCGAAATTTTCAAAGTAGCATGTTTATAGTTGATGATGTCCATTCCAGCATAAAAACTGATATTTTAAAACTGGTCGTATAATTTTACAGTAAAAAGTTTCCATTTAATGCACGTTTAAGTGAAATTTAGACCTGTTCTCCCATGTTAAGAAAATCGTAAATTTCTAATAACTTACGAAGTTTTTCCATTCGAATGTTGCAAATGAATAAGGTTCTTGCCAGTGTCATAAATAATATTTCAAAACTTGTTTGACCTCTCTGCGATCATTTGTTCGTGAGATATCGTGTACACAGACCACAGACTAACATACTAACACACTAACTAATAAATTAACAGACACCATGCAAATTTTGTCATTTTCGTGTCCCTCACACCAGAAAACGTGTAAAAAATAAAAAAAACGAGGTCCAAAATTTTAACGGTTACCTAAGTTCACCATACCTATAGTATGATGGGTAAAACGCAAGACTTCGCAACAATTGTTTCAGGTCGAAAGAAGACCCAACCCTTCGTCAGGCGAACAAATATGCACAAGTAATAATTACAAAACTTTGAATAAACACCATAAAATGCAATAAACTCTGAACAATTGTTTCGGCTAGAAAGAGCACACGACCCTTCGTCAGGTGAACAAAGTAGGCATGAGTGCTGCAAACAAAGCATGATTGATGCGAGTTCTTTCACTTAATGATGTTTATTAAAAGTTTTGTGCTTATTACTTTTAAACGCCAGTTCTATGGTGCTTTTTATATAATACAGCTCTTATAAAATGGAAATAACAAATCTATAGAAACAGCTCTTAGTTTATTGTTTCAGTAGCTTTGTTATTTCCGTTTTCATATTTTCTCCTGAGAAAATATACACTAAGCGACAAGCACTGCAGAAAAAATGACTTACATCTTTTTCATTTGTAATAACTTTAAAATTAATGTTTGAAACAAATAAAACTGTCTTGTTTGCATAATACCAAAGGTATGAGATGATACCTATGTACATTTTCAATTTAATAATTCACTTTATTGCACTCTAAGAAGTACTTTTTAAAAATATGCATAAAATTTTCTTTTTGAACATAATGTAATAACCATACACTTTGTATTCTATTATGATTTATTATATGAAATAAACAAGTTATATTTTAATATATGAAATAAAACTATTTATTTGTTAGATCTAAGCAATTTTTTTATCAAAATACGTATTCTGCATTGGGTTAATTCCGTTTTTATATGGAATTACTCCTTTAATGTACAATGGCATAGTTTTATACAGAGTTTTAATATAAATCTCTGAAATTTCAATTTGCCAAATATCACAAATATTTTTTTCTAGTTCTGGCAGAGTTATAGGCTGCAAATTTTTAATCCTCTCCCCTCTCCCCGCCTTTTTATAGACGAAACATTTTCGAGCGGATCCCGATTAGGACTATTTCCATGTCTGGTAAAGAAGAAATCTGTTTTCACTTTAAGTTAAATCCTTTGTGGGATTTAACTTAAAGTGAAAAAAGATATGATTACTTACAGAATTATAGGTTCTCACGGGAATGGATAGGAAATTTTGACAATTTGAAGTGAATAAACTATTACCACAGACGCATTGTAGTAAGGTGCATTATTATCTTGAAATGCTGTTTGCAGAAATGTCTAAGATACCTCCAAAATAGTCAGTCAGATACCATTTTTAGGAAGATTGTGTTTTATTTTGAGTTAATTGATCCCTTGAGCATAAAAATTTGCCCGACTGTTTGAAAAGTTATGCACCTCTGTACCATAATGGGCGGAGAACGTGTCACTGTTTTAAAAGTGCAATTTTCATTAAGTCAGTCATATTTTCGTTGTCAGATCTGCTTGTTTTCTTTAGCTCGAAATAAGTTAAACTTGACTCATCAAAGAGAACCAGTTCATCCAATAATTAACTAATCTTTTTTTTAATTTTTTTAGCCATCTGAGGTCTTGCTTTCTTAATTCTCTTCACTAAGAATGGAATTTTTTTTTTTTTTTCTGCTATTTAAACCTGCTTCGTTTAATAGTTGCTGTACTGTAGTTAAAGAATTTATGCTACTAAGCACTTTTTCTGAATCTCTTTTATGTTCTAAATGTAATACAAATGGATTTTATAAGCAATGGCTTTTTAACTTACCGTCATCTCGCTTGGATGAGCAATATGGCCGCTTAAAACCAAGTTTCCAGTTTAAACGGCTAAAAAATTTTATATCTTGCTAAAAATCCTTTTACCAATATTCCGTTAACATTTAATTATTTTGCCACCTCACGTATTAAAATATTTTTTGATTTTCCTTTAAATTGTGGCATCATTAACTGCCATGTTCTTACCATTTTTGAAATAATTTCTAAAATTACAATTTTCCTGACAGTTGCATTTTGCTTTTAACACTGGACTCAAAGTTAAAGTGTATGTGGAGGACAACATAATAAAATCTGTTCGAAAATTTGCTTTTTAAAGGATAAAATTGGCGGTTGTAGAAGGCAAAAAGGAAAATATCGAAGTGGGGCTTTTTTTTTTTTTTTGGTCGCTAATTGTGCATTCAAAATTTTCCCAATAGGCCAAAATTTCACCCGAACTTTGTTCGTGTGTCCGAATATATACTGCACCTGCACCTCTGCGCTAAAACTTCTGCCAAACTGCCTGAAATTGAATGTCTTGTAGAGAATGTGGGTTTGTATACAGGGTGATTAAAAAAAACGTGGACAAAATGACATGGTAGATCAGTCATACATCAAGGATCAAAAATCGTATAGGAACAGAGGGTCGCAACTGCGATCCGGAGCCGCTACAGGGTGAAAGTTCTGACTCCAACACAAGAAAATGAAGTTTCGATGCAAAAAGATTATTAGTAAAAGGTGTATGACACACCGAATCATGTCACTACGTAACAAATCACCAATGGGTGCCCTCTATCAAAGCTTAGCCAAAATATGAAATTCAAAAAATGGTCACAAAACCATTCTTTCAAAGAATCCAAAAACATTTCTTTCCAATTCCAATACGATAAACACACATGAGTGGTCAGCGTGACAACAAAATTCTGAAATGTAAAAATGATGGCCCTATATGAAAAAGTTACCTGTTAAAAATGCCGATACATTGAATCACATCACCCTGCTGCGTTTTAAGTTCATTCAAACAAAACAAAAGCAAATGTAACGGAAGAACGAACATAATTACAGGAGCATGACATTATGTCTGTATTAAGATTCAAGAAATTTTATTAAGAAAATATTTAAAAAAAAAGTAATATGTTTGCTGTGTTAAGCAAAGAATAAAATATTTTTGCTAATGTCCGAACGTTATTATTATTATAGTAATTTCGTTTACAGATAAGTAAGTACACTTTTTTTTTTTCTCTTTACTACATTATTTAAGTTATCAGTACAGTTTATTGGTAAGTTATTTTGTAGTTAAAGGAGGGTGAGGGACGTGGGGTAGCTTTTGCAGACGTGATATTTCCATTTTCGGCAGGGGCCGATATCCAGAAAATTCCGATAATCGGAATTAGGTTAGTCCCGCAATTGCTGGATAATGGATCCTGTACTGTATTTGAAGTGGAATGTGTAACTAAATTATTAATCTGCTTATCTGAAAACTACTCACTTCTTAAAAAAAAAAAAAATCAAATCTCATTTTGTTCTATTAATGCTAATAATTTCGAGGAAAGTTTAAAAATTGATCTAATATAAAATAATAATAATTAGATATAGTATATTTTCTCTCTCTCTCTCTTTTTTTTTTGTTCCAGAGCACATTAAGCTAAATGTTTTCAATTGTTTCTTAACAGCAACCACCTTCTACATAATATTAGTTTAAGACAATTTCAAAAAGAGCTTGTTATGAATTCCTAAAAAACTGTTTTTCATCTACAATAAGATTAAATTTTAATTTATATCAGTAATATACAAATTCATTTATGTGGAGACCCATTTTTTGTAAAAAGGACCCAAATTTTTTTAATTCATGGGTCCTGGGAACCCAGGTTTTTGGAAGATTAGTGGCATCACTGTGTGATGAAACTGCACTATATTTTCGATTGATTCCTTCAAGAACTCTGGATCTGAGCAGTGGCGGCTTGTGAACCGAAAATAGGTGAAGAGCTCAAAAATAATATTTAAGTATGTTTAATGCATAATTTTTATCAAGCACGGTCTTAACTAAAAATACTTATTTAAAATGTAAATTTATATTCTATAAATGAATACAGTATAAAATGCAGTGTGCCTCTTCACCTATTTTCAATGCACAAGCTGCCACTGGATCTGAGGAACTGGTAATAATTCTAGAATAAAAATAAGCAAGGATAGAATTACCCTCCTGTTTGCAATGAATAAATCTGGCAGCCATAAACTTAAATCCCTCTGCATAGGAAAAAGTCGAAGTCCTAGGTGCTTTAAACATGTTAACATGGCTTCACAACCTATCTAAGGAGTCCTAGCCCGTATTAAGGAGTATTAGCCCGTATTTACACAAGTTTCGTAGAAAACTACAAAAGACTCCGAACGGATAGGTCGACGAGAGCGACCTAGGATCGAAACCGGCACCTCATGTCTACCAGCTATGAGCGCAGAACCGCTCGGCTGCTGATGGGCTTCTAATTGGGATGAGAGCAACAAATGAGTGCACAAGAACTATAACTGGCCGGATATTGATAAAAAGTTACACAGAAACAATGCAAGATAAAGATATACTAAAAATGCAAAATTGTTGAGAAAGTATGAAGTAAAAATCACAAGTAAAAAATAAAAATAAAACACTGAATTTCATTTACAAAATTTTAGAGGAAAATTTAAAGGATTGTGAAATATACAGTGACCATTTTTTCTTTTTTACATACACGCAAGATGACAAGACAATAATAGAAATTCACTAGAGTTTAATTAAAAATATGCCTAGAATTTATAGAATAGGATTTTATTTTTAGACAAAACTTAACTTGAATTTTTTTTATTTAATTGAGAAATAAAATTATCTGATAAATATATAATCTGGAGCAATAGAAGAAAATATTGCACAGGATGGGAGGATTTTTCATTTAATCTAATGCAAAATAAAAGATTTCTGAAAAAAAGTTTCAATTATAAAATATACTTTGAATATCCCTCCCTCTCAGCCTTTTTTTTTTTTTTTTTTTTTTTTTTTCCCCCGAATGTTGATATATGATTGTATAAAATATATTTTTCTAACACATCAAAAATCTTATAAAACCAAAACAAAAGAAAATTTTTTGCTTTTAAATATTCATCAATCGTAATAAAAATAGCTAAATACACAAATATTAACATATCTTAAAAATCGCAGAAAAAACTGGAATTTCTATATAGTTCAACTTCTTTTTTTCTCTATATATTAGTTTAATAACAAATATTCCAATTTGTAGAGTTGCGTGAAAGATACACACGTAACAATATGGTATTGTCGTGTTTGAAAAATGAATATACCTTCATTTAATTCTTTCAATCAGATTTAAAAAAAAAAAAAAAAGTCAAAGGTATATGTTTATAATTATTCATACTTCTAAACAGTGTTTCATTATCTAGTTCTAATATTAATTTTTTGCAAGCACAAGGAATTAAATATATGTTTAGTTTAACAATCTTGATTCTCCGAGTTGTGTAGAAAATAATCAAAAATCTTTTTTAGTTATCATAAATTTTTATGTATCTATATTTTGAAATCAAAAGTAAATCACATGTAAAACTTGCACAATAAATTAATAAAAAAATATATGGCTCCTGTCAGTAGCTGAGGTGTTCTTCTCTAGAAGCTGGTAGAGAAGATATGTCTTTTTAAAACCTAGATCAGGTTCGTCAGCCTAGATGTTCAGGTTTTCCTGTGTTTTTTAACAAAATTCACATGAATGCCATTTCTTTAACCTCTTAAATTTCAGAAAATGATCTAATTAAAATATTGTTGATATAGTACATTTTAAATTATTCTTGAATGCTTTCCCTTTTTTTCTTTTTTCAAGAAGCAAAAATTTTAATTAAAGAAAGTTTTTATTTATTGTGTTGTATCTATTTAGAATTTCAATCAATTCATTCCTAAAATCAAATACATCAAATACAATGACTGAAAGTTGACTGAAATACAATGACTGAAGACTCCGAAATGTGAAATCTAAGAGCATGATCTGGGTTTGAACGGGATAGATATTTAAGAAAGCCCTGGTTCGAAACCAGCATTTTCTGTTGAACATGTTTGCATGAAAATTGTAAAACATCGAAATAAAATAAAATCTAAAAAAAAATTGAATGAAAGCTGAATAAAAGGAAATTAAATTGAAAAAATAGAAAAACAAGGCAGATACTGGAGAAGTCTTTCGACATCAGTTCAAGTCTTTAGAAACACAACTAGATACATTAGAATGATATGGAAGAAAGTTTGTGATGGACAAGCAATAGAAGATTTTGTTAGTTTCTTGTTAAGTTTTTTGCTAATTATGTACATAAATATGTGCACAATGTAAATTTTTCATATTTTATATAACTGCCGCATGGGAAAAAAAAAAAAAAAAAAACAGTATGTTGTGGCCACCACATGACATTCTTCTATATTTTTTATATAAATTCACCAGCAAAAGTAATTTATTAAAATTATCTTCAAAGATGAATGTAGACAATTTTTACCCTAAATATTTAATGAATAATAGTATAACATTGAATATCCAAATAAAGTCAATTTTATTCTCTATATGACTTTATTTTATTTTATTTTTTTTTTTTTAATTGAAAAAATCTATAATTTTGTTTTAAATTATCACAAGTCGATGGTTAAACCATTCGTTTTAAAGGTATTGTATGGACAAGCTCTTTTGAAAGGTACACAAAATTAAAATTCACCCCTTCCCCCCTTGGGAGAGACTTCCCTCTAGGGGCGAAAGCGTTGCTCCTACATATACAATTTTTTCCCCAGTTGACTATCATAACATTTTTTTTTTTTAATTTCATGATAATTATTAAAAAATAATTCTCTTTATGTACATCTATGCATAATTTTGTTCTATGCCATCATGTTAAAAATTTTTAAAAAGTGGGATGGAAACGACACCTGTTTGACGATTTTTACCAAAATTTGATAGGCACTAATTTATATCAAAATGCAACCATATGTCGAATTTTCTGAAATTCTGTGCAGTAGTTCATAAAATACATTTGCCACAAAATTTTGTCACACATACAGACAGACCATTTTCTAAAAATGCTCAAATCGTGTTCTAGACTTCTCAAAACGTGTAAATCCATCGAAAACACGAGGTCGAAACTTTTCACGAATCTAATATTTTTTTTCATTAAATATCGAAGAAAGTAAAAATAATACAATGAAACGATTCAGAAAGATATATTTGGTCCATTTTAAGAGATTTTAATCTCTAATTTGCATTTGAATATGTTAATTTTATTTCAAAATTTGAGGATATGACTTTGAATTGTGCTGTAAGGGTCACCTCTTTTTAATAAGAAAAAATGTTATATGCAAAAATCTCGAAAAGTGTTTTTCCTTATTATTTAATTTAATTATTATAATTATGTTAGGTATGGTAGGTTTTTCAGATATGGAAGCCCATGGCAACCTTAAAAAATGGGATCCATTGAACCAGAAATATTTTACAAGTGAAGTGAAAAAATTGTTGCTTGTATCAGTCACACAGACTAAAAATATAAAGAGCTGTAAAATATATCCAATTTCTGAATAAACTTCGTACCAGATTTTTATAATTGTGTGCCTCATTAAATAAAATCAACAAAAACACGATCAATGATTTCTATAAAAAATTGTAATTTTAAAAATTTAAATGATGACAGCTATGAAAAGTGCCTATACAGGGCACGACTTAGACTACCTCTAGCCCTTGGGGTAAGTTTTTTCTAGGGGCCACGCTTGCAGTGGCAAAAAGGGTCTTTAGGTTGCAAAATACCTACATACGATTCTGAGTATGTCCCTTCTAGAAGAAGGGCCCAGAACAGCTGCCCACATGCCTTGAAGTTAGTCAGGGCATGTGCATATATATATATAATAGGTTTCAAATGGCCTTACATGTCTTTTAGTTTTTCCCTTTATTTATTTATTATTTTTTTTTTGGACCCCCCCCCCTACCAAAATTTTCTGGCTGTGCTACTGATCACTTATTTACTCTGAATCAGATGACTGTCTCCCCTATTTTAATACAGGACTCATTGAGTAAGCACTTGCACAGAGGCTTCTATAATCTTAGAATAGTTTAATTTTAGCTAATTAGAGAATTTATTGTTAACCGCTTAATGCATTTCCCTGATACACAGGCGAAAGTTACCGGCAAATTTGCACATGCCTGTGTCTCACACGGACGATCTTGTATCTTACCTTATTTTATTTCTAACACCCATCTGAGATCCGTTCTAGTAAAAATAAATAGACTAGATTATAATTAAACTTATTTACCATAGATGGCACCAATATGCGGCAATTTTCTTGTATAAAACATGTGGTACAGTTTGATGATTAGCTATAAGTTTGTAAGGAATTCTTTGTCAAAAAGAAAAACTATCGTTTGTTACCAGTTTTTCTGGAAAAAAAAAAAAAAAAAAAAAAAAAATTGTGCTTTAAGGGGTTAAAGGGCATTTTTAAAGTTAGAAAACTCAGTAAGGATAGCTCCAGGCCCCAGCAAAAAAAATTCCTATCCTTTTCACTCATGTAAGCTCTTCACCCCCCTCTTTAAGTTGCCCCCCACAGATTTTTTTTTTTTTTTTTTTTTTTTTAAGAATACCTTACTGCATCCTAAAATAAAAGTATATGCATGAGTCCCATAAAATCTCACTTATTTTCAATTTAATGGTTAAGCATTATTTAAAATACTGTTAACAATAGATTAAAAACTTACTTGTTTTTCTCTTTCTGCAGGCTGTTTATGATCAAAATCTATAGCCATTTTGGCATTGGGGTCAGGTTTCTCCTTAATCTTCTCCATAATGAACTCATGTATTCGAAGGATGCCTTCAACACTTCCTGTAATTAAACATACACGTTCCGTCGTTCCTAAATTTAAATATAAACAAATTAACTTAAAAAAATATATTTATCAGGGAAAAATATTTTTGTAATTTAAACTTTAAACACTTACATAGAAACTAAGTTTCAATACAGAGTATAAATTATTTAAGATCTTAATTTTACAGTGTAGGCTTAAAATAACAAAGGTGTTCAGGTTTCTATAACTCGTAGCATAACAAGATTTTATGTATGTGTACAGCAGAGTATGTAGAATCAATTCCTTTTTTCATTTATCCGGTGTGCAGTGTGTGTGGCACACATTGCACACTGGATCAGCGTGCCCCTGTTATAAAAACAACAAACATTAATATTATTCATTTATGTAGTGAACTAGCTTCTGCTTTTGTTATTTAGACACAATCTGAAAAATTATATCCCAGAAGAGTGTCAGGTTTAAGATACAATCCCCTATCTTTATCCCGTAAGCTGAAACCCTAGTGTCTGCTTATGGAGCACAAAATTTTTTCAGATTTCTAAACCTGACATGTAAAAAATGTCTATTTTAAGACAAATGGTATATTTATAGTATATTTTGGAAGCTATTTTATAATATAATTTCAGTCTATCATAGAAGAATAGTGGTAGTGCAGCCAATGCCCAAGAATATTTTTTTACTATAACCTTCCTAAATTAAATAAATATTTCTGTATTACTTTGTCTAGACCATATTTCAGGATCACCTGTGTTGGACGTATTGGGTTCCCTATAGTGTATTTGTTCTCATAAATATTTAACATATATTTAAGATTAGAACAATGAATTTTATTGATGGCCATTTTCCAATTAGACTAAAATATTCTACCATCTATAGTCCTTTTCCTTAGAATAGTCGTTTCAAGACAAAATTTCTCCTTTCTGCCAAGAAGATCACATACTCAATTCCTGCATTTTTTTTTTTTTTACATTACGTTTGGGGAAAGCATCCTGGCCCATTGCTTACTTATTTTTTGTTTGACTAGCAATTATTTGTTATTCTCCCATGTCTTTTTCTTTGGCAAACATTTTTATTATCGCTAGTCCAAAAGGGTAAAATCAGTGATTTACAATGTTTATAATTATTTTAAAGAAGTTGTTACAAATAAACCGGATGAAACAATTAGAGAAGTTTTTAAATAGAGGGTTAAAAATAATAAGAAAATTCACATAATATAATCACATAATGTGAGTTTCAGAGAAAACCACTGAAAACTCTAAACATTTAAGCCAGCAAGCATAATCTGAATTTCATCCCGGAACCTTCCGTTTACCAGCTCTAAGATTAGAATCTCAGAGCTGATAGACAGGAATGTTGTGTTCGAATTCAGGTCTCATTCATCGTACTACCCATTTAAAATTTCCCATGGTTTTCTCTGAAACTTTCATAAATGCCAGTTAAATTAAAAAAAAAAAAAAAAAAAAAACATAATTTGGCACAAGTTCCTCGTGCAGACAACTTACAAACACCTTTTTCAGATCTTATATCTAATATTGGTGCTAAATGTCTATTGACTATTCGAAAGATGCAGGTCTCGATATGATGTCCTGTGTGGGAATCTTTCTAACAAGATCTAGACCATATTTATATGAGTTTCAGAGAATATTAAAGTGATCTGAATGGTTAAGCTGATAAGTATGACCTGGATTCGAACTGGGAACCTCCCATCTACCAGCTCTATGAGCAGGACTCAGAGCTGACAGATAGGGGAGAGTGGGTTGAAACACAGGTCTCATTTGTCATCCTAACCACCACTCTGAATTTCTCTCTTTTTTTTTTTTTTAAACAAAACTTGCATGTACACTGGCAGGATTATCGTTTCTCTGCAAAGGAATCATTACTGTTAATCATTCAGATTTTCATTGAAATCACCTTTTCATTGAAATCATCTTTTATTGTTAAAAATTTACAGCTTGACTAAAAATGCACTTTGAGCAGTTTTTATTTTATCATAATCTTTGTATGTAACTGTAAAATGCTAACCACTATACCATATTATACAGAAAATATGCTTTTATGCATCTGAATAATGTCTGGAAAATAAGCATTTGTTTTTCTTAAAATGTTTTTTTTTTCCTTCTTCTTTGGCTTTGAGAAAACAAAATTTCAACTGAAATATATGCGGTACAGCATGTTTACATATTTTAAGTTTAGAATAATTTATCAACAATTTTTTAAGCATTTGCTAAATTGCATGAAATCAAAAGTCTTTTACTTATAAAAATTGTGTATATAAATTATGCTTTTTTCAGTGTCTAATCTTCAGTTGAATTGATTGTATTTTTGATTCTTTACAATTTTATCATCAGGTTTGAATCCTGGTTTTTAAGCATTATCAGAATAGCAATCAGTAAAGCCAATTTTTTTCAAATATATATATATTCTATAAAATAATTTTTTTTTTATTAAGCATAACTAAACACATAAATATATATATGTGTGTGTGTGATACTTGGTTTCATATAATGCAATGTTTGAAGAGGTTTTCTATACATTTTTCATTCTATAAAATCATTTTATGTTTAAGCACAAATACTATTATTGGGTTAAAGAATTTAGGTACATATCTCCATGACCTGGACTTTGCTTAAAATTAATTTTCCTTATCCCATTGGATTTTGTTTCTAAAGCATCACCATTAAAATAAGTTTTATCTTAATTTTTTTCCTTAAAAACTTTACTGTAAATTTTATTGTTTACACTAGTTGTGATGTGCGGATTTCTAGAGTTTGGGGATTTTAGAAGTGTGGATTTCTGGGAGTCTACTGTAATTTGTTCATTAAATTTGTAAATAAATTTTACTACTATAAATATTTACTTGTACAAATGTTTCACTTTTTAAAGACTTTCTAATTGTCATTTATTTTTTGTTTTAAATCAAATCTACACCTAAATATCAATTTATGTTTCTTTCTTTCTTTTATTTAATAGTAGGAGGAAGCATAAATAATAAAAAAAAAGCTAGACTATTTTGAATATCAAGACTATTTTGTCTTCATTAGCATAAACTGGTTTTCCAGAATGTAATACATCTTCAACGTCAAAACTGCCAGAACAAAACTTGGTAAACCAGTTTTGACACTGGTATTCTTTAAATAAATTTTTTGTATGCACATTGTATACTTTTTTCCTTGTTTGAACAGTTTTTTTGCCCTTTTGATAGCAAAAACAAAATATGCCAAAAATGTCACTTCCAATTTTCTTTATTTGATAGGGTATCAATCAAAACCTATTGAGCAGAATAAAACTAACTTTTTCACAAGCAGGCCTTGCTATACCAGCTGTCACAATATATAATGGCATTGCAGCTTAATTGTAAAGATGTGAAAAAAAAAAAAAAAAAAAAAAATTAAGTCCTCTGCTGAGAAAAGTAAAATTAATTTCTGAACACTCAATAGTTTAACTATTTTAGAAAAGTATGTTTCCAAAGTTCGTACAAAATCTCACCAAACAGTGTCGAATATGAATTATTCAATTAGCTTTTCTATATCCAGTAATTTTGGGAATTTCTAAAAATTGTAAAACATGTCTTCATCAATTTGTATAAGATTTTGTTTAGTTAAGGAAACAAATGGGTATGGTTAGAGGGGAGGGGGGGGGAGAGGAGAGTACAAGGAGTCAGCTATGGGAAAATTTTAATTTTTTTAAATGTGAAAAATCGAGGGGGTGGAGCTCTTCTGTTAGTTTAATAGAAAGAACTTTTCAAAACAACATTTTGACACAAAATGCTTCTCTCTATAATTATTTATTAGAAAAATATGAAAAATTTCTTAGTTTAAAATCTCCACCGTCGTTCTTACCATGCCTTGAGAATACCTTGGAAATTGTAAAAGCTGTTAAAAAAAAAAAGTGCTTAATCAATTTCAAGGATTTTTGTTTTGTTCGGAAATTCAAATTTAAAAATAGGAGGCAGTGAAAGGCACAACTTTGAAATTTTAAACAAATGAAGTTCTTTGTTAGGTCATTGGAAAAAGTCTTCTGTAAACAAAAATACTTTTATATATGCTTTGTTTACCCCCCCCCCTTTTTTTATTTATATAATTTGATTAAATATACTAAAAATAGGCTCCACTATGTTCTTATTTCAGGATCATGTCGTTTGATCTCGTTTGATTTAATAAAAAAAAAAAATAAAAAAAAAAAAGCTGTATTGGAATAGGAGAAACCTTAGAAGGCAAACATTTAAATTTCAAATAAGATGGGGATTAAGAGTTTAAAGTTCTACTTTAAATGAACACATTTTTTACAGTTTTCAAAAAATTCTGAGGTGTTTCCAATAGATATGGGTAAGAAGATGGAAAGCTCCTTATACAAAGAGCCCCATAAGCGGCCGAGCAGTTCTGCACTCAAAGCTGGTGAATGGGAAGTGCCAGGTTTGATCTTATGTTGCACTCTTCGACTAAGCCATTCCTATTGTGGATTTCTCCAAAATACATAAATATGGTCTAGGACCCTTTAGTAAGACTCCCCCCCCCCACACACACACACATACAGAGGTCATTTTACTTATAGACCTTGAGCCCTAGTGCAGTCAATTGGCCTTAAACCCTACAACCAAGCAATCTTAAAAACGTACTGTAGGAAAATGTTTAAGTGAATGTATCTAGAAGATTTCTCAAGGTGCTAAAAAATCATTATTTAAAATTAGATTTCTTATGTACACTTTTTACCCACATAATCCAATTTTAGAAAATGAGGCAGTCCACTTTTAAATCACTTCATTACAATTTAGAAATTTTTGTTCATGAATTCATCAACTGCGAATACACATTTAAACAGGTCCGAGTGTAAATGTTGATTAATTTTTTTTTTTTTTTTAAATATACCAACTATGTGAAAAATGCCAAAGCCGGGAATCGAAGTGGAAGGCCCAGGTTCGATTCCCAGCTCTGACATTTTTCACGTAGTTAGTATATAAAAAAATTTACCGTGTATTTCTGAATATAAGCTGATCCACATATATGCCGAGAGTACTTTTTCCCCTTCAGAAATTTGCCCAAAATTGCAAACCCATGTATAAGCCAAATTGAAAAAATACTCTTTTAAAGTTAGAGTAAATCACCAAAATATTGCCAATCTATAAAATTTTCAAGATAATCTGTCCAATGAAATTGTGCAAAATGCATGCTTATCCAATAGAATTCCTTACCTTGCTTAGCTATGATGCAAAACGATCACTGTGTGTTCGCCAACGGCAATAGTTTTAACTCTGGCAACCCTATCAGAAGAGAGGTTAGCACAGGCATCAAACAGACGCACTCGCCTCGCACACTGCACATGCAGGTGAAGGACAAGTGCCAGCAGCTAAAAACGATTGTTGCTGTAATACCAGAAGGCCTAACGTTGATGTTGTAGCCGCAAGATGTTTACATAAATAAGCCATTTAAAGACCGATTGCATCTATTTTTTTTAATGACGTATCTAAATTATTTTAATTTAGAAATTTATTCATCAATCATGAAAATTCATTTCAGAAAATTTTTGAGTGGAAGGCTGATATTTTATAACATGAAAGCATCCGCACGTAAAGCAGAAGGCCTGGGTTCGATTCCCGGCTCTGGTATTTTTCACATAGTTGGTATAAAATATCAGCCTTCCACTCCAAAATTTTCTGAAATGAATTTTCATAGTTGATGAATAAATGTCTAAATTAAAATAAAATTTCGTGGTCTATTGGAGTTGTGCCATGAATATTAATGTCACTTGATATACCTGTGTTTACAGACTTGGTGACTTTGCTGACGAACGTTATGTGAGAAATGCCTAGCTAGTAATCAGGCAGGTTAGCTCAATAGTTTGAGCATCCGCACATAAAGCGGAAGGCCCAGGTTTGATTCCCGGCTCTGGTATTTTTCACATAGTTGGTATAAAATATATCAGCCTTCCACTCCAAAATTTTCTGAAATGAGTATCTAAATTATTTTGTATATTTCTACTTTTGAGTATTTTTATAAGTGCCTCAAGGCAATCTTCAACAACAACAACAACAAAAAAAAATGAATATTTGCCATTCCTTTTGATAGTGTAAGCCTAGAAACATTTTAAACAGAGATGATTTCATTGTATAAATTAAAAATATGATCAGGAGTCCTGTTTTTTAAGTTTCTCTTACACTATTTCTGAATCAGACAGAGAAGTTACTCCGTTCGTGCAATCTTTTGATGACGTCAGCTATCGGCAGGTCAAAAACCCCAAAAAAAAAAAAAAAAAAGGAAATGTAAACATACGTGACTACATCGAGCTGCTCTAGAAATAAATTTAAAATTGCTAATTTAAGAGTTTTATATGTGATAATTATTTAAAAATAAGGTTTAATATCACTATTTTACTTTATATATAGTTTTTAAGCTTAAAATATATGCATTCAGTCATTGTTTCTAATGTATGTTTTTTGCTAGAAATGTGTACTCGTATATAAGATGACCCCCCGTACTTCAGCTTCTGTAAAATTTCCAAAAATTCTCGGCTTATACATAGAAATATATGGTAATCAACCTTTACATTCCAACCTGTTTAAATGCACTTCATAACAGTTTAGAAAATTTTTCGGGAATTCTAACATAAATCCGAAATACTTGGAAAAATGTGATTTTTAGGCATATTTTCATCGTAAAAAGGTCAAACCAATTTTTAAATGTCATTTATGATACCAGCTCGAACATCATTGACTACAAATATTCTACTTTGAAAATTTCGTAAGTTATTCAAAATTTAAGGTTTTTACCAACATTCAATAAGTGTTCTCTAATTCGTAGATTTTTTTTTTTTTTTTTTTTTTGGACATTTGATAATCTAAAAAAATAGTAGACAAAATGGCCTGAAACTTCATACATGGAATGAACATTTAAAAACTCAAACTTTTCGTTATTGATTTAGTCCACAGTACAATTAGGGGACCAACAACAAAATGAAGAGCGAAAATACTTTGGATCACACTGTATCACAAAAAGCTACAAATGACTTGTAATTTTAATACATTGTTGCACATACTATGTACAATATTTGTATGATTTGGTGCAGGAATTGCACAATTATTTAGGCAGATATAATATATATATACTTATTCCTAAATTTCACAAAACTCATATTAAACTTAGAACAGTCACAGGTGGTCGTAATACTTACAATAATAACACTAACAAAATTCTCCTTGATATTCTCAAACAAATCTATGACTTAATTATGATAGTAAATCAAAAAATTTTTATTGCCTTAAAAATAGCTATCAACTTGAAGAAAAAGTCTTATCGATGAACAATGTCACTCATATCATGACATTTGATTTTGCTGACCTATTTAATAATATTAATTTAACAGATCTTCATCACATCATCTTTAACCTTTTTGAAAAATTTAAAAGTCAAATATATTTACCAAAATGCTTTTCTGCAACATCATTTAACACTTTTAAATTTTATTATTCACAACAATTACATTCTATATAATAAAATTTATATTCAAAAAGGTCAGTATTTTACAAGGAGTATGTAGCTCGAGTTTGTTAGCTGACTTATACCTTTACCATTATGAACAGGGATTATGTATTGAAAATGTCTATTTTTACCGGTACTTTGACATAATTTTTTATGTCAATTTTTTCCCCTAATTTATTCAAATTTGAATATCCTCCTCGCCTTACCTTAACTCATAATCTCCTTAACAACAACTGTATTAGTTTTTTAGATTTAAAACTTAAACTTGAAGGAAGTAAAATTTATACTGATCTGTATGACCAAAGACAAGATTTTTGTTTCAAAGTAAATTTATTTACACATTTTCATTCTTATCTTCATATCTCTGTTTACAGAAATACCATTCTCAATCACCTCTTTCGCATACATAATCTTTGTTCATTTAGGTATAAAAACAAAAATATCTCGCGTAATTAATGCTGCTACAAAAATGGGTTATCCAAAAAAAAATTATTTATTCAATTGGTTATCATTAAATATCTGTTTAACACACACACACACAAAAAGAAAAAGGTGGATGGGTGGGCAGATGTTTGATTAAGGAGGATAGGTGGTGGTGTTTGGCTGGTTGGTTGGGAGGGTTTGCTGTTGAATTAAAATTAAAAAGGAAAAAAAAGGGGATTATTGCTATTGCAAGTTACATTCTTATTTTTTCTGGTTGATATTATGAATTATGAACTCTTTTTTCGTTAAATTTAATTGAGTGCATTTGGCTATTAGTGGCTTCCCATGTTTAGTTTGTACAATAAATCCAATTTAATAACAATAATAATAAACTTTAATAATTGATGACTGCCTTGTATTGCTTATCCTTACATGCGTGCTTTTTGGGATTATTGATTGTTATTGAGTCTTTTTATAGCTTAACATTTAATTCTTATTAATAACTTTGAATTTAAGATTAATTACTTTAGGAATAATTTTAATTAATATCAACTAATTTAGTTTAAATATTTTAGGTTTAACATTATCAAGATCCACTAATCAAATCTCTAATTATTTAAAAAGGTGCCACATATTCTCTTAATTCCTGAAGTTAAAACTTCTTAAAAATACTCCTTATAGCATTGGTTTGTTTGAACCTAAATTAATTTAACTGACTTATTGTTTATCCAGCTTAATGCTAGATGGCATTTGTTTACTGCTGACTTAATGTTTTCTAACTTTAATTTCCTTTCTATAAAAGTTAATTTTTATTGATTCACATACAATTTAAATTAAAATTTAATTTAAAATTAAAAATTCACTAACTCAATAAATAATTAATCAGTGAATTTAATTGTTAATGACACAGCTCAGATGTTAATTCTTTATTGATTAATCTATGTTTGCAATGCTTTTATTTTTAATTTCAATAATTTGTTGCCATCTTCCTATTCTCCAGTTTGTGTAAAAGTTTTACATGTGGCTACTCTGCTTTTTTCTAGTTTTCTCTTTGGATTCCTTGATGAATTGAATTAATAATTTATTTAATTTCTCTTTCAAATTGGTTTTGCTGCCTCGATCGGGGATGGAACAATATAAATTGCTATGATTAGCTATATTGTTTTACAAAATCTATGCAGACAGTACATGCCCCCTGACGAGTTTTTACTTCTAATTTTAAGCATTTTTATCCAATTATTATTTCTGTGGTCCTTTAGTTATTTTCTCTGTCATTAGGTTTAATGGTCCTTTTTTTATTGTAAGTAATTTAAATTGTTTTTGTCTCTTATTGGTTCTTATACTGTATCGCAACATTGTGTCAGTCTTACCTGTAAGTTAAAATCAGTTCTATTTTTGTTGTGTTAGTATTGTTTTGTATCTAATAATTGCTAGATTTTAAGGTTAAATTTTATTACGTTATCATTTATATATATTTTAAATTACTAAATTTTTTGACAAGTCTTTTGCTTATAACTAGAGCGAATTTCCATAAAATTTTACAACACTTGCTGAAAAATTGACAAACCATTAGAGAAACAATAGTCTGACACATAAAACTCCCACGTGTAATATTCGTTGAGATATGAGCATTTTTAGTAAATATTATTTTACTGCATAGGTTTAAAGCTAGATATATTGAGCAACTTTTGTCAAAAGCTCATTTGAATACAGTAAAAATTAAGCAAATGGTTGGCAAAAGAATGAGCTAGATTTTAAGTATTTTCCAGAGTTGATATGTCATATGGGGTTTTTCTCATGCTGCATATTTAATTTGAAGATCCAATTATTTCAACCAAATTGCAAAAGTTCTCTTTTTTTTTTTTCCTTCTTTTTTTAAAATACACCCTTATAGACTTGTAATTTTAATATTTTTATTTTATTTATTTACTAAGCTTTGTGAGTTCATAAGGGGTTTTTCAGAAAAAGAACTTTCGCAACGTGATTGAAGTAATTGGATCTTCAAATTAAATACGCAGCATATATAACCCCTTATGAAATTTCAACTCTGAAAAATACCTAAAAACAAGGTCGTTCTTTTGCCAACAATTTGCTTAATTTTTACTGCATTCAAATGAACTTTTAAGCAAAAGTTGCTCAATATATGTAGTTTTTAGCCGATGAAAAAAAAAAAAAAAAAAAAAAAATCAAATCTATCTTTTGCACATTTTGTCAATTTTTCACCAAGTTTTGTAAAATTTTATAGAAATCCATTTTATTTATAAGCAAAATACTTGTCAAAAAAATTTAGTAATAAAAAAAAAAAAAAAAAAAAAAAGAAATAGCCTAAATGATTTTGTAATTCCTGCAACAAATCATACAAGTATTGCACATAGTATACGCAACAATGTATTAAAGTTACAAATCATTTGTAGCTTTTTCTGGTGCAGGGTGATCCAAAGTATTTTTGCTCTTCTTCAATTTATAGTTGGTTCCCTAATTGCACTCAGGACTAAATCAATAATGGAAAATATGAGTTTTTAAATGTTGCATGGAAACTAAACTACGAAACTGACCCCAGTAAAACAATCAAATTAAGATAAGGTAAATGCATAGAACTGAATATTAGGTAGCCTATTAGGTACGGCATTTCAGTATATCACCATGTCGAGCAATCAGTTAAATTCATTTTTTTTAAACATAGTATGGCATAGTATGTCTTTGACTAGAAATTTATGACAACATATACATGAGGGGGAACTGAGCAGAGTCCACCGATGCCAACTAGTTTCTTTAATTTCTCAATTTTATTCCTTTCGGAAATAAAATACTTTTTTTTGTCTGACAAGTTATCACAATAGCAAAAACGCATTGTCTTCTGATTATTACCGAGTGTTAGAAACCCAAAGCATAAACTTGATTTTACTGATATAATCAATGACAGCTTATTGAATGATATAAAGGTAATATTTCACATTTGAAGCACATTCTAACATAAATAAAAAAATTAAAAAAATATAAAATGTTTTGAAAAGAAAAATAATTTTTATCAATAACTTAAGGAAAAAAAAAGAGAAAAAAAGGATTTTAGTCTTTTTTTTTTTTTATCCTTGATTAAAATTAAGATTTTAATGAAGCTGATTTAAATTAACAAACATGGCTAATCTCAAAATATGGTCTAAATGCATTCTGACCCCATAATTTTTCTCACAATTTTTTTTTACTTCCATTACCTGACTACCTTAGGTAATAGAAGTATTGCATTCGGCCCAAAAATTTGATAGAGTTTTCCCCTAATTAACACGTTTCAAGGTCTCCTATGTACAAAAAAGTAGTTTTTGACAATCAGTGTGTGTGTGTTTGTATGTATATATGTGAGGAATCTTCTGGCTATCATATCTCCGAAACTAATAAAGGTAGAACTACGAAACTCCAGAATTTTAACAAGTCTGGTGTACAGATGAATTTTCAAAATTCTGGAGAAAATTGGAAAAACGGAAATGGAACATCGGAAAACAGAAGTGGGGTAAGTGTTTATCTCAAAAGCGGCTCTAAAGGTTTTTTTAAAAGTTGCTATATAAACACTCTATTAGATGTCTTTTCGAATGATTTAGTTGGTTATTTCAGAAAAATCGATAGGCATCCTGTATAAATAGCTGAATTTCAAGTCTCGCAAGTGCGTTCTTCTGAAAATGGTTGTACGGATTTTTTACAAACTCGTTGCATAACTCTCCGGCTGTGTTAGATTTATCCCCAGTTGGCAAAGTGCCAGGACAATTCTAATCACGCGATAGGGAAGACAGCAAAGGAAGAGAGAGGGAAAATTTTTCTATTACTCTTATTTCATCTGTCACAGGGAGAATCATTGATACTACAGACATTCCTATTTTATAAATGGACCAGCCCTTTTCACCCATACGCAGATGATGCCAGGAATCTTCCTTTCATGATTTATCAGTAACTCCTGTTTAAATATCCTTTTGTATGTAATTATTGTTTTCCAGTCAATAACTGAGTATGCCAAGTTTTGGTAAAAGATGGTATCTCAAAAACTGTTCAAACGATTTTCTTGAAAATTATTACGTAAATCCATTTTCGACATCTTTTCTTATGTATTACGTGGTTATTACAGGAAAATTAATTGTCATCCTGATTTGGTAAGTCAGTTTTAGATTTCAGAAATTGGTGTTTCAAAAAATAACTTTTTTTTTTTTTTGTATTTTTTAACAAGCTATGTTATAAGGTCTGCGACCCGGCATGAACGCTACACCCCATTCTAAACTAGTTTTTAATTAAAGTAACCAAATGAGACTTAAAATAAATCAAATAATAGTATTTCTACTTGAATTACGGGCAAAGACAATTTTCAGAGAAACTCAATAATCAAGGTAAAATTTTGTTCCAGGTAAAATTTAATGTAGTACAACCTATAAAACTACACTTTTTTATACAGCGTTATAAACTCACTGCCATGCTCCTTTAACATTTTGATCATTAGCCCCTAAAAAGTAATAATATCAGTACAAAAAAACATTTAACGGGTTAAAAGTTTGTGATGCAGCACTGTACTTTATTGCTGTAAGAATTTGAAATATGGGTCTTAAAATTAATATCAAACTTTCACGGACACTTTGCTATTAATTAAAATATACATAGATTTTCTTTTGAATTTTCCTTTTTCTTCTACTTATATTTACAGTGTGAATGTTATTTTCAACATAAAATAACATAACATTTTACTCACTGATGTCTTTTCATACGCATCTCTTATAAAATCAAAATATGTGTTTTAAAAGAAATGATATTGAAATTCCAGCAACACAGTGGTGTTACATTAAATGATTAGTTTTTAAATCCCACTGCAATTATTTTGTTTTGCATATTAAAGTATATTTGCACATTGAAATATTACTTTTAATTTTCAAATACACTGACAAATATATCACTTTTATTAAGCTTATATTATGTAATGAAATGTATTTATTTCAATGAATTATTTTATCTTTTGCGTCATGCTATCCAAATCTTTGTGTAAAATTTACATAAATGTTTACTTTGTGTCATCTTATCCAAATTGAAAATGTATGGAAATATATAGTGCGCTGCAAAGAAAACAGTCGCAAAAATTTTATACAGTATGCTACTAATAAAAACTAATTTGTTACTTTTCAAACTGTCAAAGAAATAAATCCAAGTTGTAGACCATTAAGAAATATTTAATTTTAAAAATCAGTAACTTTAATTTATAAAATAATAAAAAAAACTAACATAAAAAGGAATTTTTCAAAATTTCCAGCATTTTTCTAGTTTTTTTCTGTAGTTTCATGAGCGGATATAAAAAGTTTGTGCATTTTCAAATTGTGCAATTCTAAGATTCGGATTTATTTTGACATTTAAAAATTTGGAGAACACATAATATTTAGCACATAAAATAAGGTGCAGAACCAGGGGTGAAACTATTTAACGTGCAAAAACCCTGAAAACTGCTACTTGCATGCAGATAGAAGAGATTTATTAATGATATAAGATATGGCTGCCTATAATAAGTGATAATAGGAGACTACATAATACATTATAAAGCAAATTAAGCATTCAAGATAAAAAATTTATATAAAAACAAAATAATTTAACATGAAATTAAGAGAGTAAAATTTTCAAAAACCCTGAATTTAGCGGTACCTCCTGAAAAGTTTCACCCTAGCAGAACGGATTAAATTGAAAGCTCACTCTCTTGAAATTAAACACATGCACACTATAAAATTACAGATTAGCCAGGGATGTTAAAAAATGTAGTAGCTGGTCGAAGTGGATGTGTTTGTCTTCTTTACACAAAGTAGAAAACTTATTCTCCAAGGAACAACACTTGTTCCACTATCAGTTTTCACATGCACATATATATTACAATATCTGCACAATCCCTGTTCTTCACCCAAAACAACATCAGTGAGTTATTTTAGGTTGAGTTTTTGAGGCTGGGAAAGTTTTATAACACATTAATGCTGCACTATAGGCAATAGGAGATTGTCTGGAACTCCCCTCTGAGGGTGGTCTGGAGACACATCATCAATATTTTGATCCTCCATGGAGGAGAAAAAAAGTTATTAAAAAAAAAAAAAAAAATTCCAGTTTGTATGATAAATGGAACCGCTTGATTTTCAATTTCAGTTCAGTTGGAAGAAAAATTTTAGAATGATAAATGCGGGAAAACAACTTTTTGAAGAATGATAAAATGCGGGTTTCATTAACATTATTTAAATGCAATTTGTGCAGGGACCATAGAAATAAAACAAACAATGTCGGAAGACAATAGATGGAGAACGATAGATTTTCACTGTATTACTTTTTTTTATGTTGAAAATGATGTTTATACTGTAAATATAAATAGAAGAAAAAAGCAAATTCAAATAAGAAAATCTGTATATTTTAATTAATAGTAAAGCATCACTGAAAATTTTATATTATTAATTTTAAGACCCATATTTTTCAAATTCTTAGAGTCATAAAGTACATTGCTGCATTACAAACTTTTAACCCGTTAAGGGCTTTTTTTGCACATTATAATTTTTTGAAACACATCAATAGGTGAGAAACAGAAGATTTTAGATCCCAGAATAAAATTTCAAATTAAATTTACCTGTGAAGACATTTTGTTAATTACTAAACAATTAATTTTACTTAGTGATTATTGAAACAATATTTTTTATCACTTATTTTTTATTTATTTAACATCAAACTTACAGACATTTCCTTTTTCAAATTGTTTATACTCTCCAGGCAGGGCTCGAAAATGATAGTGCCTGACATGCCCAGGGCATGTAAAAATTCAGATTGGGCATGTACTTTCTACCTTTTACATGCCCAGCTGGGCATACAAATATTTAATCCAAAATATCTTTCCAAAAATAATTTTAAAATATAGCATCTTGTCTAAAACTTTTACTTAAATTAAATTGAAGTAAACAATATTAATATACGTATAATGTTGTTAAATTATTTTCACTAGATATGTGAATGTTTTTTAATAATATGTATTTTAATATGACATTTGGGCATGTACAAATTAATTCAAGCATGTATTCACCAGGGCCATGTAAAAATTCTGAGATGTTTTCCAGCCCTGTCTCCAGGTGATGTCATTCCATTTTTTTTATAATGTATGAAAAGGTATTCATAAGAAATGAATACATATACCTAAACAAATGAAACTGAAATAATAATGAGAAGGAGCAGAGGCAACCACAGCTTAAGATGGGTGAAGCGGGTTAAAAAATAATATACTACTGAGATAGTGCAACTAATACTGAAATCATAGCATGTAATACATTGAAGTGTTTTTAATAGTTAATTCAATGAATATGATATATAAAAAATATATTAGTTTATTCTCAGTTTATTTTACAAAAAGGTAAGGTATTGAAAATATCTACTTATTTTTATTTTACTGTAAAATAAAATTATTCTTTTATTTATTTATTTATTATTTTTTTTTAATACATATGTAATTAAAACTTTCAAAATAAAAAAATTAAATTTGTGATTAATTACAGCAATTTTAAGTGTCTGCATTAATGGAACTCTTATAATAAAAATTTGTTTCAATAACACCAACAGCACTTTTATCAATTCGAACTGACAACATTACAATATGTATATATAAAAAAAAATATATATAAAAACAGTAGACTCCCAGAAATCCACACATCACAACCAATGTAAACAATTAAATTTATAGTAAAGTTATCAAGGAAAAAAAAATCAAGATAAAACTTATTTTAGGTGATATTTTAGGAACGGGATATAATAAGATAAAGAAAATTAATTGCAAGCAAGGTCCAGGCGTAGAGATAAGTACCTAAACCAATAGTATTTGTGCTGGAAAAAAGGATTCCATACACTGAAAAAAAATAAATTAATCATTTGTTTTTACTTGTATTTCTAAACTGTAATAAAAATTTTAATTTCATATATCTTATATGCTTACTTATATGCACTCACAATCATTTTTAATTGATTTTAGCATTAAAATTCTAATTTAAAAATGCAGAAAAATAAAAAATAAAAAAAAGATCCTAAAATTCGCAAAATCTAAAATCCACACAGTCTCTGGCAGGGGCATACAGTGAAAATTTGATTGGGGGTGAGACCCGACATTTAGCACCCTTTCGTATTCCTCATCTAAAAATGCTACCTGCATACTTTCAAGGGTGTTGCCATCTTTGGGACCGAGGGCACAGGCCCTCTCGTCGGTTGATAGAAACAGTCAAAGAAACAGTAGTAAAGAAAGTCAAATGTGACGTCATGGGTACTTATTATTATTAACAACTTGGCAGTAAAAATCTACATGCATAATTAATTTTTTTTTTTTTTTTTTTTATTGTTCACGTTTAAGCAAACATTTATTTTACCATTAAAAAAAAAAAAAAAAAAAAAATGAAATGAACCCGTAAATTTTTTTTTTTTTTTTGGCAACAATTAAATTAAAGATAAAATTTTAATGGCTATATTTACAACTATTATGAAGTTAATATTTTCATATTTTAATTAATTAAAAGAAAACAAAAAATTCGAAAATCGGGCTTCGAGGTGCACAAGGACCCCTCGGAGGGCACCTTCATGTCGAAACACGTGACTGTTCGAGCTACCGTCTTTGCGGTACGCTGTCCACACACAGACACACAAACATTGCCTTATATATATATATATATAAAGATAAGCAGAAATATAAATTTTAGGCAGTCTTATACAATCTACAGGCATTAAATTCAACTTTAACAATCATGAAACCAGTAAAACTTGTGTATACATACATAGGATACTACTCAAGGATACTCTATACATGCATTGTTAAGAGAGTTTTTTTTTTTAAATAAGAGCTTCAACCCAAAAAAAAAAACATTAAAAGAAAAAATAGAAATAGATTTTGAAAATACTAATTATGTAAACCACAGCCAAGCCAATAAAAGAAAAAATGATAGAAAATATTACTAAAAGAAACCCTGCAAATGTGATTCAACATTTAAGACTGGATGGAAGGTGTCTCAATTTGTTAGCAGAAGGGAGAGACAAGAAAGAAACAAGACAACTAGAAGTAAAGTTGTAGACCAATCAAAAATATTTAACAAATAAACAATATTAATATTCATAAAACTTAAAAATCCATAGACAGAACTAGATATATTATGGAACATACGTACCAGGATAAAAATCTGTTGCTTTTGACATTTTAACCCTAGCACCAGCCTCTTTTTGTAGCTGGGCGATGGTTTCTCCGCCTTTCCCGATTATGGCTCCAGCTGCAACAGATGGGACGAGAATTTTGAAGTGATATGTCCCATTTGCTGAAAATAAATATTACTATAAGAAACAAATAGTACAATATTTTCATTTTCAGGCCACATAAACAAAACATTATTCTTATCCTTGAAGAAAACAATTTTTTTTTTTTTTTCAAGTAATTTATAGGAAAATAATTTCTTTTGCAAAAATGAATACATCTTATGTTATCACATGAAATATTCACTTCAAATATAAACTGCAATTTAAAAGAAATCGGTTCATTAAAAATGGTGATGAGTTTTTTTTTTTTTTTTTTAAATATTAAATTTTGAATTAATTTCTAATTAATTCTTTATTTATTTATTTTTTTTTTTGCCCTTGTCTTTTTTATAAAAAATTTAATACATTTTTTTTAATGAAATACTTAATTCTTCAAAATTACTGAAACTTACGACCTTAAATTCTTATATTTGCATACTTTTAAACTTAAAAATCTGAGGATTAATTTTTAATATGCTATAAATGTGTACTATTAAAAATCATGTGACCAATATAACATGCAACTCTATAAATATTACATACAAATATTTTATCAGTGAGTAATTAAAAAAAGAGAGAGAGAGAGAGAGAGAGAAGGTAGAGAAGGTTATTTTATCTTATTTATGATGAAATGATACATTTTCATTTAGCTGTATAGGCAGGCCTTAAGTTTAAAAATGTGGTAACCAGAAAACTTTTGAAATAGTAAAAAATGCTTTCCTGATCAATCATATAAACTTAAAATAATAGTTTTTAAAAATCATGAAATTTTCAGCACATAAATTGAGAAAAGTAATAACTAGTACAATAAATAACAAAATCAAAATTTAAAAATAACTTTAATGTAATTAGTCTTTATTATATTTTTAATTATATGCACTTCAGAGAAGATTAATATGTATAAATGTATATATATATATATATATATATATATATATATATATATATTTTTAAATTTTTTAAATTGATAATCAAAATAAATATAAACCAAGTTTATTAAATGAAATCATCACAACTACTAAACTCTAAAATAATAATAATAATAAAATATATATGTATAATATCTAAAAACTTTAAAAATAGTATTTCTTACATGACCAATTTCTAAGAATTCTGTACATGAATATAACTTTAACAAAGCAAAATTTAAAGAGTATACATTGTTGCCAGAATATATTTACATGGCATTTTTACTACAAATATATATATTTTTTTTTAATATTGCTTTTGTTTTCTTTCATTTTAACTAGGAAGGATAAGGGAAGTGATTGTTTTATGCTGCAGTTCATGGGGAAAATAATTGTGATTTTTAGTGTATTGTTTTGTTGATTTCAGTTCAAAGTAAGAAAATTTTACTTCAACACACGGAACTCTTGCAAAAACTTTATTTTAAGAATTCTTAGTTTCTTATAATACAGTCTAAGTATCAGGAGTGGTGCCAGCAGGCAATTCAGGAAGTGGATTGAAGAGGGGGGGGGGGGGGGGGAGCAAAGGATCTGGGTGCAAGATTGGCATATTTTAGCGACAATCCCCTTTTTGGTAATCCTTGACAATTAAGTTTGGGTGTGAAAGAAACTTCTCGATTAAAATTTCTGAAGAAACTACTGGAAGTTGCGTTGAATTTATAAATAACAATAGAGATAAACATCCAATCGCAGATTAAATTTTTGATCAAGCTTTGTCAGTCTGTTATTGATATTTTTACAAAAAAAGCTTCACTTACCTAGTATTGGAGATGTAAAATTTCTGGAAATTTTAAAGTAATGTGGGAAAAAAAAATTCTCCTTGAAAAAATTGGAAAAAATGTAAAAAATTTATATATTTTCTAAGATATAACTATTAAGGAGAACCCTATTTTCATCTGTAAAAATTAAAGTGTTAAATATTTAAAAATGCACACAATTTATATTTTTTCTTAACAGAAATACACAAAAACTTTTACTATTAAAATATGAGTCTTTCTGTTTCATAACTGCCAATACCTTTCCTTGTACAAAACACCAAAAATTAGTCAAATCATCATTCTACCATTAATTTTGCACAGGGTGTGCATTACTATGGAATGTTCATCTCCCAGTAGCACTAATTCAATTAATTTAGATTAGAATCAACCCGACCAAAAAAAAAATAATAATAATCGACCCAAACAAAATTTCTTTATACTCTAAACCCGAAAATTACATAAAATTTAATAATTCATCTGGAAATCATGTAAAACATTTAAGTTTTAAAATAAAATAAATTTTTGTCACACAGATGGTAAATCATTTTAAAATTTGAAAAATGGATTATTAATTTTTAACCATTTATGTGTTGTGAATTTCAAGAGTACAAAAAATTTGTGTGTATGTATATTTAATCGTGGGAATATATAATATGTTTATAATTATATCAAAGAAATTCCTACTTATTATGATAAAATTTTTTGAAAAATGTTCTCAAATTGTCTTAATTCATTGAAAACTAAACCCAACCCACAGGAAAAAATTTATCAGCCTAATCCGAACCCAATCCACAAGAAAAATAAATCAGTCAACCTAAACCCCTCAAGAAAAAAAATTCAGTTAACCTGACCCATAAGAAAAATAAATCCATCAACCTGAAGAGAACCTCCCACACAGGAGAAAAAATTTAGACAACCTGACCCAAACCCAATCGCAGGTCGAGTTTGGGTAAAATCAGTTTACCGAACCCGATAATGGATTCTAATTTAGTCTGACCAGTGGCGGATCCAGAACTTAATTTTAGAGGGGGGGGGGGGGCGGGTAAGATTTTTTAAGATGTTATTCCAGATTAATGAAATGTTTACAATTGTAATATTCAATTATGAATGTCAGTACTTTTGGGAGGGGGGGGAGAGGGGGGGCTTTAGCCCCCTAGCCTCCCCTCAGATCTGCCACTGAGTCTGACTTACAATCAGCAGCAAAATTATTGGCACATTAGCAATAATTCCTGTTTAAAAGATATGCACCTAATACTGTAATACTGTTTTATTAAATAAATATTTGTCAAGTCATGATCTTAGTCTTTATGCTGTTTATAAAAAAAGTAAGTTGATGATAAAAATTAGTGATAAAACTAAAAAATATATAAATATGTGGATGTATGCTTCAATAATTTTGCTGCTGACTGTAAAACAATGTTTATCACAAACAAAAAAGTTTAACCCTCACGTTCCCAAGATGGGGTCATTTTGAAGTTTAGTTAAGCCTGCTTCATTCAAAAAGTGTGCTAATTCGCCAGAGACAGCAAACGTAACCAGTGGAATGTTTCAACTTCTAAATGGTACAAAAAGACGCAGTGCTGGTGATTTTAGCCAAACGTGCCAAGCGGCACCTTAAAGCAATTTTTCTACAGTAACGGCTTGATCTTGGGAATGCGAGGATTAATTTAAAGTTAATTGGACTTCAGAAATTTTAAGCAACATTTTATTATTAATTTACTATTATTTTTAACATAAAAGATATTAACTTAGATGTAAAGAATAAAAAACAAGTAGGTTTATGCACATACAATTTCAGCAAACTGTGAAATCAATTTTTTGATAAAAAGTTGCTTAGTTTTTATTTATTTATTTTATTATTATTATTATTATGTTACTGTTACATTGTTACATGCATTTATATGTTACATTGTTACATATTAATGTGTGTGTGTGTACACACACACACATTAAAATAATGCAGTGAGACAAGTCTAAGCATATATATTCAAGAAGTATAAAGGAACTTGAAAAAAGTCATTTCAAATGCATGTAATCAAGGGAGATCATAATACTTAAATATTTCAGGATTACCATTTGATTATTTGGTTAAAACTTTATTTTTGAAATAAGAACATTATTTAAGTTAGTGTTTTCATGTGAGATATTGAAAATGAAAAAATATTTCAAGAAAAGAACTTTGAAATGTAAATATTATGAATTTCTGAATACGTTATTTTATGCTAGAATTTTCAAAGTTTTCAACTTTTCCGAGTGGAAATAAACCCCTTCAGAAAAGATTTGAAAAAAAAAAAAAACTGGTTTTCCCTCCCAAAATTTCCTAGGTTTTTTTCAGACCATTCCCATCTCTAACCAGCATACTCAAAATGTTCTATTATTGTTTAACCCTTTTCTCTCATTTCCTCAAAATCCTGAAGTGAGATTTTACTCTTTATTTCTACTGCCATTGATAATTTTAAGTTGACATGCCAAAATAAATTATAATCCATATACCAGAATTTTATTTTTCATATTTTATACTAAATTAAGAGTGCACATCCTGCAACCCCTGGGGCCACATGCAGCCCGAGAGCCATCAATTTGCTTAGTTATAAATGCTACAGCTTGATAACTAAAATAATTACCAATAGGTGAAAGTTCAAGGTCAAACATGAAATTTTTGTCAAGTTTGATAGTGAACAAAACCACAAAATAAAATATCACACAAATTAATCTCTGGAATCACACTACAGTCGAACTGCGTTAATGTGAATATCAAGGGGAAGAAAACTTTGTTCATGTTATCAATAGTTCATGCTATCAGTAACTAATCTTCATAATAACTAAACTAATCTTCATTTTGATGGGAATTGTGGAAACAGTTCATGTTAAAGGTAATTCATGGTAAGTGTGTTCGCGTTAACAAGGTTCGACTGAAGAAAAAAATATATATATTTTATCAAGCAGCTTTATTTTGAACATTTATCTCCCTAGAGTTTTTATTTCCTTGTACTTTATTACTCATTTTTAACAAAAATTTTTATAAATGAAATTTAGTTTCATATTACAGCATAAAATATTTGATTTTTTTTTTTTTTTTTCAGATGAATAAATTTCAAGATATAAAGAAATTTAGAATTGCTGGCAGAAAAACATTTCTGCCAGCTCTTTCAAAAAAATATGAACCACTAAGGACAAGCACACCTAATCTAAAAGGTTGTGCTGTAACCATAGAAAAGCTCGACCCAAGTAAGTTATTTTCTGAACATTTTAATAATTTTTTTTAATTGCTAAAATATCAGTGAAGGTCTCTCTCTAGAGACTGCAAAAGGTATTTGATGTCGGTAATTTGTACACACAATAAAAGCAGACAAATATACTGACTTGAAATTTTATACAAATATTTATGAGTCACGCGGAATTATCTATATTATATAGTTTTTAGGTGTATGTAGTGTTTGTGAATTTAAAGACATTGCAGTGCACTCAGTATAACAAAACTAACACACACATTATTACATTGCTTAAAAGAAGGATCTCTGTCGAAAAATTTCAAGTAAGTAAATACAGTAACCTGAACAAATGAAAAAAAAAAAAAAAAGCCAAAACATTTCATTGAAAAAACATATGCAGATAAACTGTTTTTAGCAACTAAAAAAAAAAAGTGTTTTTTTTTTTTTATTTTATTGTTTCTTTATTTTTTAAAAGAACATAAGGGTTTATATAATAGAGATGGAATAAAATCTCCCCCCCCCCCCCCCAAAAAAAAAAAAAAAAGTAAAGTAAAAAGTTACTTCTTCCACACTATTTTAAGTTTCAATAACCAGGGATGAGAGTGGGAAATACATAAAAATCCGAAAATGTGCAAAAAGATAATTTGATTTTTGCAATAAAAGAAGAAACAGACAAGAAATCGCTTTCCAAAAGCAAATATAAGAAATAAAAATGAACTGTTCAAGAAGAACATGTCAAAACAAAGAAAATTGAACAAAGAATAAGAATATTTAGAAATATAAAATCTGAAAATTACTTTAAAAAATTTAAGAAAAGTCTTAACTTTCTACAAAAGTCTGAAGAATCTCATTCCTGAATAACTTATTTTTATAACTTATTATCGCTTAGTTGGTATGTACTCAATGTCTGTTCTAATATATTTTTTTAAACTTACAATCATAGGAAAAGTATAATGTCAGAAAAAAGAAAAAAAAAAAAAAGGACATAAAAGAAGAAATGTGAATATTTTTAAAAGATGCATATGATATGCAAGGATACTTAAACCTTTCCCTGCTCAATTTATCCCAGGTTTGAAGTCAAAAATGCAAAAATTTTTGTAATGTTTATTTTCATAGATATATATTTTATAAAAAGATAACACTATTCGCATATGGCATTTCCTAAACACAAAAAAAAAAAACATTTAATTTACCTTTAAATTTGGCTTTCAGCATTTTGCCTGCCCGAGCTAAGTTCAGGGTAAGCTGGGAAAGGGTTGATAAAATAAGCTCTTAGTAAAAATACATTAAAATTTAATTACGCTATAGAAATTTTATAAGGAATTAAAGAATTTATCATTCAGTTGAAATTAGAAAAATGTATACAGTCTATATGATTATTTTTTTTAATGATGTGGGAAACCCCTTTTTCTTCCGTTCTTGTATGAATTATCAGTTTGTTGAATCAGATAGCTTAGAATGTGTACAGGAAAATATTTTTGCAGGAATTTGTGATATATATTTTTAGGTTCTGTCACTCATTCTTGTATATATTTTTAACTAGAATGCCTAAAAGGTTTTACATTGGATTCAGGTTGTGACTCAGAGATAATCATTAATGTATTTTTACCTTGTTTGCCTTTGACCAGGATTTTGTGGAACTCATACTATGCACAGATGTATTGTCTTGTCAAAATATTCAGTTACCTGATGCAATCACAGGGGCAACAAACAACAAATTATCATCTAGCATGTTCTGATATAACAACACTAGATTAATTTTATTAACAAAGGCAATTTCAACTACATCACTAGCTGTAAATGTAGCCCAAACTGTAACAGATCCCTCCCTTAGTAAAAACGGTAGTGTTTTTAATGTAGGTCCTAACAATGAAAATTTAAAGATATCTGACCCATCAAAATGAAATTTTTTTTCATTTTAAAACACTACATCATTCCAGTTGGTGTCAGCTGCTAAATGTATCTGGCCAGATTTAAATATGAATAAATATACCATGTAAAAAGTGAAGAGTTTTCCTTTTAAGCTTTTTATATGAAACATTGATATTCATATGCGATGTATTTTTTATTGTTCAGCTAGTACAAGGCAACTACATCTCAACTTTAATTTTCGAGGAAGACTTTTTTTTGTTGTTTGTTTGTTTGTTTGCAGAACTCTTGAATCTGTCTCTCTTGTCGTAAAGAAATTATCTTCGACCTTCCTGATTTACTGTTCTGCACCATGGCAACCAGATTTAATAAGAAAGCAGATAACTAAAATCTTCAACCTTCTGATTTTTTGCGCAATTTCAGCACCACTGTAATCAGAATCTTTAAACTCTAGTATTTTGCCTTGTTTAGGTTTTAGTAAGTGGCACTGCAAAAAAGGTCAGCAAAAGGGACCTAAATTTTACCTGGATCAACCCCTAGCTATAAAAACCATTTTTAATAGGGTATATGCCATAGTCAATCTGAATATATATATATATATATATATATATATATATATATATATATATATATCAGTTTCAAGGAATTTCAAAACTATTTAAATTCGAGCACAGACAGAGAAATCAATGTCGTGAAGACTTTTTCATTTTGTTGAAAAGTAATCAAAAGTGAATAAAATGTACTTTCATTATATCCTAAATATAAAAAGGTACAAAATCACAATAGGAAAAAAAGAGCTGAAACATGCTGAGTATGAGAACCAAGTTAGGGTGTCTACTGACTTGAGTTGGGGAAAAAAAAAAAAAAAAAAAAATTTTCATGACTTTTTTTTTTTTTTTAATCTACATATCCAACCTCTTTTTTTTTTTTTTTTTTTTTTTTAATATCTTTTTTTTTTTTTTTTCTTTAACTGATATACCATCTTTAAAAAAATCTGTTTTGATGATTTAAATTATCGTTTAACAAAAAAAAAAAAAAAAAAAAAAAATCCTTTTTCTAAATTAATAATTTAAGTAAATAATAATTAAAATCAATTCAAAACAAAAAGGATGCATAAAACTAAAACATATATACACACACACACACACTATTTATGCAATGTTACTTTAGTTTAACTATTAGTCTTTAAGGATGTGTAATTTGTTGTTTATTTTTCATGCATTTACGTGAAGAGATATGTAAAAAAAAAAAAAAAAAAAAATTTTTTTCAAATATACACACTTTTTTATTATATTTTTCATGAAAAACTAGGAATAGAATTATCAAACTAAAGTGTATATAGGTATACATCTCAAATTTTGCATTTAGCTGTTTATCCTATTTACAGAAATATAATACAACCTGAATTAGAATAGCTCATTCAGTTACACATTAATACCATTTTGATTAACAAAATATTTTTAAAAAATTAAGTGATAAAATGTTCAAGACAAAATACAGTATTTGTTTCTTTGCAACAAAAGTTAGAATGCCTGTACATTTGCTTTCATAGAAGGCATGTTTGCTTATAAAAAAATATAAATGACTATGGTAGATATATAATCAAACTTATAAATTTATAGAACAAAATAATAGTAAATCAACAAATATTAGGGGAAGGTGGGGTACTTCGGATTAATTTTGACTTTTCCAACTTTAAGTTCGTAATTGTTCGCCAAACCTAAATACAAATAGCTTTTTTAAATACTGTACGGTGTTATATATGTCAAAAACTCCATAATCGAATACGAGCAGAAATGTCAAAAACTACATAATCGAAAGAGTTTTTTTTTTTTTTTTTTTTTTTTTTTTAACCGACACAAATATTGATTTTAGAGAAAAGTTGCAATTAAGAAAATTATAGCAAATGTATTCATCAATGATGATAATATAAAACTATCAAACTACTGGGATAGTTACTCTTTGATTTACAAGCAATTTTCTTATAGTCTTCATATTTTAGTGCTTGGTGGTAAGGGAGGCTTGAGGGGAGGGGGATAGGCAATGAGGTTGTTCGAGAAAATGTGCCTTTCATCATGATCTATCAATTGGGAAAAATCAAACATCTTCCGAATTTGTTCTGACAACCGATTCTTGTCCCTTTTTATTTACCTAGACTATAAAATGTTGGATTGGAACTGTGTGAATTTTTTTTTCCTGCATGTAACAATTTTAATGCCTTTTCGGCTTTTTTCCTTTCACAGAACCTAATTAAGTTTCTTATTTTAAAGCATACAACATTTCCAAGCTCTTACGGTTTAACACCTTTTCATAAATGACAAGGAAGAAAATTCAAGAACTATACAGTGACTTTTTTTTTTCTTTTAACTAAAACAAATATTAGTTTTAGAGAAAAGTTTCAATTGTAAAAGTTATACAGTAAATATATTCAGCAATAATATGAAAAAAGAATCAAATTGCAAAAACAATTACATTTAGATTTACAAGCAACTTTCTCATACTCTTCATACAGCTTGCCCACTAATCAGCTTCCCCCCCCCCCCCTCCCCAATTTAAAAATTAAATTGCTCCTAAACAAAGACAAAAGAATGAAACAAATGGCAAGTTTATTTTTAAAGATGTAAAAATTTTATGCACAAATATCCTAGAAAATCTATGAGAAGAATTGCAGTCGATTCAGGATTGAAGCCATCCAGCACCCATACAATTATGAGAAATAATCTACACACGTTTCCGTTTAAGATCCAATGTCACCATGCCATATCTGCTCGAACTGTACAAAAAAAAAAAAAAAAAAAAAAAAATTGTACAAAACATGCAAAAAATGATTGATGAAGATGGATTCGACTGCATGCATATGGGTCACATACAAATCATTTTTATGTGAATAGCAACGTGAACTGCCAACAGCGCTACCTTTTGATTATACTTGTAAGAAATTTTGATTCTCATGTAAAAGATTTTTACAGCTATCAAAATAAACATTTGTTTCATTCCTCTACCTGTCTTTGTTTAGGAGTAATTTAACTTTAAAATCAGAAGGCAATTAGTGGACACCTTGCATTATTTTAGCATTCAGAAGGTTTTGGGGGAGGGGGGACAAGTGGGAACCTTTTGAGAAAATGTGCCTTTCATCATGATTATCAACTGGGAAAAATCCAGCTTTACCCAAATCTGTTCAGACATTGGAGATTTTTTTCCCCATTTACTTATTGCAGTTAACATTAAGTCAACTGTATGAATTATAAAATACAAAGATAAAATAACACATGTCTCTTTATTCTTCACATTAATAAAAAATAAAAATTACATGAATGATCAATTTAGGTTGAAATCTTATTACAAAAATATCATTTGTTATTAAATGATTTATTGATTTTGTTAACTTTAATTCTAGGTATGCTATTGAAGAGGTGTAGCGTTAGTCTTCAGTATATGCCTGAAGGTAAGTTATTACTCTATATTATTAATGTTGCACAGTTTATTACTATTTAAGAAAATTTATTAAGCCATAGATTTCAAATATATATACATAATGAAATAATTTGTTTCACATAGCAAACTTCATTTGAAAAAAATTTTTTTTTTTTTTTTTTGAAAGTGGTATTAGTCTAATTATATTGATATTAATAATGAAAAGTTTATCAAGTGCTTAGACAGAGGCAGTGCAAGGCATGGGTGATGTGTGCCATTGCCCACAGCCTCGCGCCAGAAAGGGTCCTCGCACTGCACCAGTCTCGAGGCTGTATAATATGTATTAATAATGAGATTTTTTATATGTTGCTTTCAGAAAATGAATAATTTCAGAAATAAACATTTTATTACAAAAATGTCAATGTATCAAAAAATATGTTTCTAATGAATTTTCACCAATGTGAAAACCAAAATCTGCCTAAGTAACAAAACTCTATTTTTATGCTTCTAAAATAAAAATTTCTACTACTCTCCTATATGTATAGCCATTCCTCCTCACTCTTTCGCCGAATCAGAATTAACTTGTATGTTTTCAAATACTAAATTTCAGCTTCAGAAAGACAGTTCATCCAAAATATGTAATAAATAAAATAAAATGCAATGCAATAAAAAAAAATATATATATATATTTATAAGTTTTGACTCGACCTAAACAAGGTACTGTTCTATGAGAAGATCGGTGATATTACATTCTTATGATTAGTATGAAGAATTGCAACTAATACAGTTGGCAGCAAAAGTATCTGAGCAACTAGCAATAATGCCTGTCTAAAAAAAATACACTTAATACTGCTTTGTTAAATAAATCCTTGTCGAGTCATGTTCTTAGTGAGTCTAAGAACATGATTTGACAAGGATTTATTTAACAAAACAGTATTAAGTGTATTTTTTTTTTATATCGAAATTATTGGCTAGTGCTTGGATACTTTTGCTGTCGACTGTATCTTTGATTGTAACAGACTACTTTAAAAATTCAAAGCACCTGGTCCAATATAAAATTCAAATTAATCTAAAAGAAGTACAATGAAACATCCTAGAGTCATTGATTTTAGCATAGAAAATAGCCCTTTAGAGAGACAGCCTTCAAATCGAAGATGATCAGAAAATTATCTTTCAAGCAATAATAATAAAGTGCTTTTAAGTGGTCAGTTTATACTGTTTGTCTATACAACTTGACAATGAATCATTAGGAGTAGTTTTTTTGGCTTTAAAAAGATTTTTGTCAATAATATTGCTTTCTCAGAATCCATTTATAGCCAAAATCATGTTCTTCAACCATTCCCGTGAGGAACAAAAGTCTATTAATTTCAACTAGTTATCTTGTACTTGTAAGCTTGTTTGAAAGAAGGAGCAGGCCTTTTTAAAATTTTATTTTTTTGTCATGAAGAGCATTATTTAAATCACTCAATATAATTTTAGGAGAAGGTAATGCGACTAATAATAATAAATAAGTAATCTGTTCTTCGAAAATGACCCTTAACCCTTTCAAGGGTGTTGTTTGCATAGTGCAAACCCAAATTTTAATTTGAAATCGCAAAAACTGGCCCTGGAAATTTTAATAAAATTTTTCTTTTATAACTTAGAGGAATAACTTCATTTATTTCTTTTCTTTCGATATTGTTAGTGATTTCTGGTGGCTGTTGATTTTAAATGAAAAATTTGTTTGTTCCTCAAAGGGTTAAGAGAGTTACACAACGATACATGGATCTTTAATGAAAGTATAATGTAATATTAAATCCTCTAGGCAAAATTTTGGATAAGAAAATACCGGGTTTTAAGAGAACTGACCTTCAAATAGAAACTGGCATTTACAGATATATCAATCTATATAATATTTCTCTAAAGGGGACTAGTTACGTTTAAATTTTGTCAATGAGATACTGACATAACTAGTCAACGCAGACCTAAAGCATAAATTCGACTACTAGAGGAAAAGCGATTATATGCTTTGAGTAGTTATTTCGGCAGCAAAAATTTGATTTAATACGCTTAAAATGCACAATTTCTTAAAGATATTGAAAAAATTTAACAGAATTTTTAACTTAACTTAATTGCACTTTTTGTGCTGAAACATGAGTCCAAAATATCATATTTAAAAACATATTTGGAAGAGTTTAGTACCAGTTAGGAATTGCATTTAACGATAACTATTCGGCAGGCCGGTGATGGAGCCATCTATTATATATATATTATTTTTCATTCCTTATAAATAGAATGAATATTTCTTTTAATTAATTTATGTTGTAGATACATTTATTAACTATGGAATTTCTGATATGATGGTAATTTAGCTTCATCAAATTTTAGAAAGTAATTGATTTTTGATAGGACAATAATTGAATTTTCAGAAGTTTTAACTTATCAGCAGAAAAGAAAAAAAAAATTAATGCAAATCTCAAAAATTTAAATCTGTTTTATTAATTATTTAAAAAAAAGGCGAATGGGAAACTGAATTTTGAGATTTTTTCTGGAAATCATATTAAGTATGTAAGTACAATTATGCAGATGTCCTGTATGGGAAAAGCTAGTGTACAAATGTTTATATTGCAATTAGAACAAAGTCGACAATAGCTGTAAATACAGTATCTCTTAAGAGGTTTAGAGAAATTTTTAGATACTAAAAGTTTCCACCAGTACAGAAACTTTTTTTTTTTTTTTTTCCCCCCTTTTCACTCTATCTGTTGTAAGTACTCTGATGGCATTATAACTTTCTTCGTCTTTTTCAATTTTTTTCTTTTTTTATTTCAGAGTTATTTTAGGAATTCTTTTTCATCATCTTTTAGATAAATTATAACTTTTTCAATATATTATTTTCAGTCTCGTGTTGAGTGTATTTTAAATTCTTCATAATTTTAATCTGGATATGTTTCCTGATTTCTTTGCATTGTAATGATCAAATGCTTTATTTATATATCTTCAAAGCATAGGTTGTTCCTCTTGTTATGCAGCTTGAGATATTCGCAGTTTCTCATGACATTGGAATGAGAATTTTGACACCCATCTTGTGGGGTCTTTGCTCAAAAAATCATAGCTCAAAAAATTATTCAAAAAAAAAAAAAAAAAAAAAAGTTTTCCTTCCCTTCCTAAAAATTTATCTTTTTCTACTTGTCGTGTGCATATTTACGTCATGACAGTCATATCCCATCTAACTCCTTAATTCCTAAAATTTATCTGTTACTGGCAAATACTTCGTTCCTACTGCTATTGAATTACTGGAAGATATTGGTTTGAAGACAATGATGTCAGGTTTATAAAATGTATAGCTAGAAAAGCATAATGCAATGC
This sequence comes from Salticus scenicus, assembly GCA_963930645.1. Taxonomy (NCBI): domain Eukaryota; kingdom Metazoa; phylum Arthropoda; class Arachnida; order Araneae; family Salticidae; genus Salticus; species Salticus scenicus. The sequence goes on from OZ005657.1 coordinate 52,534,500, forward strand.
TATAGTTAAGAATGAATGGGTTAGAACTTTCAATATAAACTCTGCATTTTTCTAGAAAACAACTTCTGATTTTTTTCTAAGTTCAATTTTTTTTCTTGACTTTTTAAGTTTAGATTTGTTATTTTCTTAAAAAAAATTTTAATCAAATTGATATTTTTGAAGTGATGGTCTACCAATAAAATATATTTTCACATATTTTGCTAACAAACATTAGCTTCCATCAAATAATAAAAAATCCAAAAGAAGTTGTTACCCTTTTGTTGATAGAGAAATGGGGAAAGACAGTTCTTAAACAAAATGTCACTTTATGTTCATGCTGGGCAAATAGGTTTACCAGAAAATAGAAGTTTCCAAAAAACAGAAATACTCAAGAAAAGAGGACCGATTCCCACTAACCCTTTCATGGGGAGATGTTAACAGGATTTCACAATACCTTCGAGCAGTTATTGTCCGCTCATGCTCAGAATAACTGATAATAGCTATTTAAGTTGAAACAGAAAATAACACTCTGCTTTCTATTCCAAAATGACTAAAACGAGCTGACATATAAAAACAATGAAGAATTTGAGAATTTCATAATAATGATATGGAATTTTGAGAATTCATTTAAAAATAGTGATAAGTGAGATGGACAAAGCCAGCTAGTAAAAAGTAAAAGTATGTAAAATGATTTTTCTTTCAAAATGAATTATTTAAAATTATTTTATTAAACTTAAAATTAAATAAATGAAAATATTTAGATAAAATTAACACAAAGTCATCAACTGTTACTCTAAAAATTTATTTAAATTTTAATTATGAAACAGACATAACTGATTAAACAAAAATATTTTTTAGTTAAACTTATGAATAAAATAATATTACGAAGAATTTATTTTTTAGAATATAAAAGTAATAATAAGTTATTTCTCAGCTGTATCTCAAATAAAAAAAAATTGGGAATATTAAGAATATAACAAAGCAAACAACGTTTAAAACGCAAATAAAATAATAGAACAAACAGCTGTTTCGGTAGCGTTTAGGGTACCGTCTCCATGCATTGAAGACTGTACAAACGCTACCAAAACAGCTGCCTGCTTTACTATTTTTATTTTATTTGGCATTTTAGACATTGTTTGCTTTATTTTTATAATTCCATGCTTAGCACCATTAATTTTTCATATTAAGATATATTTTTTCATTATTTATTCACATGTTCATTATTTATTGTTTAAGGAACTAGCTAAATTAACCAGGGGTGTAACAACCTAGCTTGCAAAAACCCTGAAAACTGTTCCTTGCATGCAGATAGGGGAGATTTAGTAATGATATATCATGTGGCTACCTATATTAAGTGATATCTGCAGACTTCATAAAGCATTATAAAGCAAATTAAACATTCAAAATGAGAAAATTCTGTAAAAAAAAGTATTTTAACATGAAATGCAAAGACAGTAAAAATTTCAAAAACCGTGAATTCAGGGGTAGCTCCTGAAAAGTTTCACCCCTGATTAACATCTATATCATTCTTACGGTTTATTGTGTACTATCTGGGGGGAAAAGAAAAAGCGGGAGTTTTATTTATCATTCAAACAAAATCATATAGAGAAAAATTAAAATCCAATTAATCAACTGATTAATCAATTAACGAAGCACAATTAATTCAGTTAAAAGTGTTAATCGATTCCCACTCCTGCTTATTTCACATTCTCTATATTATGAAATCTCCAAGTTTTGAAGTATTAATTTGTATATAACTTAAATTTGTTTTCTTCATAAAAATGTGTCACATTGAACAAGTGCTGGTGGTAGTGCGGAGATTAGGACCAATCATCTGTACTAGGGACCAGGCTAGAGCTCTATTATTTAGGCACTAGGGACTCCTAAATAACATAGCTGATATTCCATTCTCCATGAAAAAGCATTCGACTCTGTCATCACTAGCAGTTATAGATGCATTATGGAACACTACTATTAATTCAAGATATATTCACTTCATTGGAAACAAAGAAGCAACAGCCTAATGAAAAAACCACAAAACAAGTAATGCATTAAAAATTAAAAACGGTATATGACAAGGGTACACACAGTTTCACCCAAACTCTTCAATGCAGTGCTTGAAGTTAAAAAAAAAATTAAATTGGGAATAGAAAGGCATAAAAATTGATGGAGAGTTTATAAATCATTTGAGATTTGCAGATGATATAGCACTGCTTGCCCCATCATTTGAAGATTTGCAAGAAAGGATTCAGGAATCAAAGTAAGGTCATTGGATTGAAAATGAACCTCAGTAAGACAAAAATGAAGTCAAATTTGTTTCTCTACTGAAGATCACTGTTGATATGGATGAATTAGAAGCTATATGCAGTTATACTTATCTAGGACCAGGGGTGCAGAAAATGTTCAAACCTCGGAAATTTCCCCCCAAACACAGTATAAATTTCCCTCAATAATGCAAAAATCTACTTTGCTATACAAAGTCATTTGTACTATGTAATAAATCTTTAAGAGAATAAGTATACAGTGTAACATAAAAATATCGCTGTTAGTGTATAAGCACTTCAAAGTAGCAAATTGTTATTTTTGATTTACATTTTTATTTTCTCTTAAAAAAAACATTCAAGATTTCCCCAGTCAGTTTAAATTTCCCCCGAACCTTGTTCGGGCGTTCGGACATATTCTGCACCCCTGTCTAGGACAAGTCATCACCATGAATGGGAACATCATGTAAGTAATTAACAATAAAGTTAAATTTGCATGGAGAGCAATTTGTTTCCAAAGAAGAAAACAATTTAAATGGAAATATCAAATGAAAAATTAAAATATGCCTTGCAAATATTTTGCAAGGTTCGATTTACATTTGATAAAACTAGAGTAAACTTTCTCGAAATTCATTGATAAACTTGAAAATGAGACACACATTTGTAAGTTCTGAAAATTAGAGTTCCAATACTTCTTTTATTAGAATTAAGGCCTGGATGGACCACCAAAGTCCTATTTTGGTTACTGAGAGATAAGAAAAGACCAAGGAAGAAACTACTGTTGTGTTGTTGAAGAGATGAAATTGTGAAATTTGGAAGAGCAAAATGGAGAATTGTAGAAAACAGGACAAAATGGAACCACCTAAGGAGAGGCCTTCATCCTGCAGTGGATAAATAAAAGCTGTGATTTATGATGATTTCCATTATTTTCTTTTTTATTTGAGATATAATTTTTCTCCTTAAATAGTATGTACTACATTATATATATATATATTTTAAAAAAAAAGGGGGGGGGGGGTAATTACTAAGAGTTTTTTTTTTTTTCAGTTTAAGTATTGTACAAAATATTAATTTATACTTAAAATGTAACCCAGTTTTGCGTAATTTAAAATAATTATTTGTGGGGAATGGGACCTTTTTGAATAATTATAATCAATTTATTATTATTTCATTATTATAAATATCAGTTTTAAACTCTTCTTTTAAAACAACTTTGAAAGTTAAACAATTTAAGCTGTCTATATTTTTTCAGAAATCCTTGCGGAGAACTCCATTTTGAACGAATCCAGCACATTTGACCAAGGTACCAGTCAGAAGATTGTGGATGAGACAAATGGTCAGACAGAAACTGGTGAGACTACATAAACATTTTATGTTTTAATATTTTCAGTTGTATTTTTATTTTTAATATACTGTGCAATAATTAATTTTTAAGGGGATGTCTCTACATTGAGAATAACACTGCCACAGTTAAGAAATTCTGCACTCAAATGTACCTAAATTTAAACACACACACACAAAAAAAGGGGGTGGGGAGGGGTCTTTTTGTAGTTTTAAACTAATTTATTTAAAAGACTACAAAATTCTGTCCTCATACATCTAGCAATCATGAGAGAGATCTTCTCACATCTTTTTCATGTCATCAGTATATTTTATTATTAAGGACAGCTATAAAGAATAAGTAAAGTATTGAGAAAAGCTCTAATAAGCAATTGAGTTTTTTGTTTTTTTAATAAATATTCTATATTATACTAAACTCCCTACAAAATTTCATCAGCATCACAACTTACCACATAACAGAAATTATAACAAATAGAATCCATTTGGTGTAAAAAGCAATAAACTGTTAAGGCTCTTTAACAACCTTTGCTAAGGTTATTCAATTCCCATGTTAAACTATGGGAAAAAATATCCCTATTATTTATTCATTTTGTAACGTATATTTTAAAATTATATTTCACATTCAGACAATACCCGACTTAAATTATGTATTGTTTTCTTTCAGGGCTTTCTTTAACATAAGACGAACCTAGGTGGTCACCTAGGGCCGTTAAAAAAATTTAGAACACTGCACAAAATACTTTAATAATAATAATAATAAAGGAGGTGAGCAAAAAAGTGAAAAACACACAACAATATTTTATTTTCTCTCTTTTAAGACATACACGATCTACCAATACATATTTAGACACTTTCGAATTAAAACCTCTTGTTAAATATCTAGGAAAGTTCTTTAGGAATTATCTCGAAATTCTGGTTGTGAAAAGAACATGTTATACCTCATATTTCAGCAAAAGTTGTGTCCTAAAGAGGAAAACAGAAAAGGAACACTGGCACAGTATTGATACCACTATCAATGAAACAAATTTTTTTACTCTTTAAATCAAAGATATTATAGGTAGAGAAATTTCTTAACTAAATACCGGCATGAAATCTGCACCAGTGTTCTATCCCTGGGAAGAGTAAAAAAATTAAAAAATGTTTTTATCACCCTGTAAAAAGTAATGCTTTAAATGTGTTTTGTCTGCAGGGTATAATTATGATGATTTCTTAAGATAAACATATATATATATATATATATTTAATGAGGATACCACACATATTCATGGAGATATAAAAGGCTTCTTTTAAAAATTGCAAAATAAATTTTCACTTTTTCATTTTAACACACAGTATATTCGTAACAGTGAAAAGCCATTTTTAGGAAATTTAGCATACTACATTAGACTCAGCATACTGCAATCAGAACACGAAATTTTAAATATCTTACAAAATATTAGCATATTTACTAAATTTTTATCTATGCATTTGCAAGCTTTAGAAAAATTTCATTTGTATAATTTAATAGCCAAAAGTATTGAACTTACATTAAAAAACTCCAAACATATCAGGTATATTCAACAAGTTATGAAAGCCAGAATGAACAGAATTTCAGTTCTCTCAAAATAAAAGCTAAACTATACGGGGTTTTACTCACATTTTTATTCTGATTCAATCAATACCCAATGGGTAACAGAGTGTTTGCTGATTATAAATAAATATTGATATAACCCCCCCCCCCTTTTTTTTTTTTTTTTAAAGAAGAACTGAAATTCTGTTCATTGTCTCTCTCATAACATTTTGAATTTATATGATGTTCATTTGGGGTTTACATATAAGTTGTTCAATACTTTAGGTTATTAAATTATGCAAATGAATTTTTTTTTAAGCAAGCGCATGCATAGTTAAAATTTATTTAGTAGAAATGCCAGTATTTCATAAGATACTTAAAATTTTTGCATTCTATTTGCAGCATGGTGTGTTTAATGTAGTACGCCTAATTTCCTTACAATGGCTTTGCACTGGGTCTAATACCATGTGTGTTATAATGAAAAAAGCATAAAATTTATTGTATAATTTTCAAAAGAAACCTTTATATTTCCATGAATATATGTGGTAGCCTCATAAAATTGATACAGATGAGAAAAATTCTCATAAACACATGCTAAATGCATTTAAAGCATTACTTTTTGCAGGGTGATACAAAACATTTTCATTAAATAAAAGAACTAGTGCACAATCAATATTCAAAATAAAAAATTTCACACTATAAAACTAATGGAAACACTGTTGGTTTTGAAAGGATGTGCCTTTCTTCCTCAGGTGCTACTGCCTCAGCAGCAAAAATAATACATTCTTGACAGTCTTGCTTTTGATGCCAATGTAGTACAACATTTTTTTCACATGAGGAAGAAAGGCACATCCTTTCGAAACCGGTAATGTTTCTATTAGTTTTATGGTGTGTGAAGAAGTTTCTTTTTTTATTTTGAATATTTTCATTTTTGTTTAATTTTTTACTGGTCTCCTTTTCCTTTTTATGACAAATTTTGCTGAAATATATGAGGTGTAACATGTTTCTTATACTACCAAAGTTTCAAGATTATTTCCTAAAGAACTTTTCTAGATATTTCACAAAACATCTAAATTCAAAAGTACTTATTGGTATATGTGCATATTCGGTATTCACTTTTGATAAATATATGCCTTGATTTATATTGTGAAAATGAAGATATTTTAAAAATTCAATGGTAAATAGAAAAAAGGAGTGAGGTGGGAGGTAGGAATGAAGTGATTTGCTATTGCAAATTGAACAATTTAATTTTTGACAGGTGCCACCTATGTGACACTCCACTACCCCCTGTAGAGTAATCTGTAGAGTAACAGAATTCATTCACGATAGTTTTATTAAATTTGAAAAAGTTAGAGCTTTTTTTTCTTGACATCACTAAAGCCTTCGACACAATTTCGCATAACGGCCTTACTTTTAAACTTATCCAACTTTAAACTATTTATATCATATTTAATCATAGTCTCTTTATTCTAGAAAAAGTCACTACCAATTACCAAAACTAAATACAAAACTGGTGTACAAACGATAAATAGACAATAAGACTTCTTCACACACCATAAATTTTAAGCCAGCACAACCGGTTTCGAAAGGACGTAGCCTTCCTTCATCAGGTGCAAAAAAACACGTGCTACTGCCTTGGAGGCCTTATATTGGTCAAACAAAAAGAAATCTTGAATGTCATTTACGTGAACATTCTCGGTGTGTTGTTAACCAAGAAATTGCTAAATCTTCTATTGCGAAGCACAGTTGGGAATATGATCATAGTTTTAATTTTAAGAGTGCCAAAATTATCTTTCATGCCAAACGCATTTCCGAACTGGATTTTTTGGAAAATTTAGCTATTTACCTTAATCGTGATAAAATTGTCAATGAAAAATCTGATTCCACTTTGCTGTCTACAGGCTGGAAAAATTTGTTTAATTCAATTAAATAATTTCCTTCATTATGTTTATAACATAATAGTTATAATTAAATAATTCTAAATAAATAATAATAATAATAATAAATAAATAAATTTTATTAAATTTACTTATTAGTATAATATATATATAATAAAAATAAATAAATAAATCATTAAAAAAATAAAAATAAAATTGTTTATTCCTTCCCTCCCTCCTTTTGTTTTTGTCTGTGCATGTGTGTTCCTCTCTGATTGGTCCTGCATGATGCTTCCTATTGGTTGTTTGTGTTGCTCCTCCTCCTCTGGATTTTGCCCTGCTTTCAGTCTTGCTCTTGCCTCCAAGGCAGTAGCACGTGTTTTTTTGCACCTGATGAAGGAAGGCTACGTCCTTTCAAAACCGGTTGTGCTGGCTTAAAATTTATGGTGTGTGAAGAAGTCTTATTGTCTATTTATCACTACCAATTAATCTGCAATCTGCCTTTAAAGTATTGAAAAGCAAGGTAAAAGAAGTTGTTTGAGAGCACACCAGATTTTAAAGCAGAAAAAAGGACCAAAGGCAAAATAAAGGGATTTCCACATCCCTGAAATTTTTTTTTAAACTATCTAACATTCTTTTAGTAAATTTCTTAAAGTTTCTGAAAGTCTTGAAATGTTCTAAATATTCTAGTCTGAATAAGCTGTAACATCTAACTCCCAAAAGTAGTCAGGCGTTCATACATTCTATGGTTCTAGAAACTATATGAGCCTACGTTCTAGTAGTTCCTAGAACCATAGGATGTATGAGCGCCTGACTAAACATTTGCACCTAGACTTAAGAAGAATTAAAGGAAAAGGACATTTGGTTTTAACTAATATATTGCTACTTATTTAAAACATGGATAGTGATTTCTTTTAACTTTTACTAAAATTATTACAGGAAAAATACTGATACTATTAACAGTAATTAAACGGATGATTTTAAATAGATCATAAATTTGATAAAAAAAAGAAAAAAAAAAGTAACCACCATTTATTTTCCCTCCATTTTACAATTACTTGAAATATTTCCAATTTTGCTTTCACATGGACTGTGCCTCTATGAGCAATTGCTTGCCTTTCACTCAGCCTAGACCATTCCAGTGTTAAAAATACTGGCTGGATCCCAACCATATTTTGAATACAATGCACTCCCATAAATCCTCATAGCTTAGGACCGCAGACACTAGAATTTTGCTGATTTCAGGTATTTTGTTTTTGTCTGCATTTTGAAAGTTAGAATTTTAATGCTATAATTCATTAAAAATGATAGTGAATACAATAAGCTACCATATAAGACATTTGAAATATTAAAGAAATAATAAATAAAGGCAAGTAAAGATTATAAATGTAGTAAAAAAAAATATATATATGAAGTTTTATATAAGTATTAAGAAGTTAAAATTTTTTCCATAAAGCAAAATACAAAACTTAAGTACATAAACATCTGATACAATAACTTGCATCATAAATTTACAATTTAAAAGTATAGGTAAACACAAATTATATATATATATATATATATATATATATATATATATATATATATATATATATATGTGTGTGTGTGTGTGTGTGTGTGTGATACTTAGTTTCATATAATGCAATGTTTAAAGAGGTTTTCTATATATTTTTCATTCTATAAAATCATTTTTTGTTTAAGCACAAATACTATTATTGGGTTTAGGTACATATCTCCAAGAATTTAGGTACATATCTCCAAGAATTAACCTTCCCTATCTCATTAGATTCAGTTTCTAAAGCATCACCATTAAAATAAGTTCTATCTTGATTTTTTTCCCTTGAAAATTTTACTATAAATTTCATTGTTTACATTGGCTGTGATGTGCAGATTTTAGGAATGCGGATTTCTGGAAGTCCACTGTATATAATCTCCTATATACAGGGATTTAATTTCCCAAGGTAAAAAGTTGTGTTCATGGCTAACAGGAGAAAAATGGTACTAAGTAATTTGCATAATGCTGTATGTATTTAGCTTTTTTCTAGACCTAGAATATTACCTAGTGTTTCCTAGTGTTACAATCTGACTTAGGGCTAGGCTACTAGTACACATCATTGGTTTGATAACATCTGATTGATCAAATTCATCTCATCATTGGATGATTATACAAGTAAAATGAATAAAAATACAAAACACATGCTGCAGTAATTTTGCATATCAAAACACATAAATCATAGGAAAATTTAATATTACTTTTATTTATTATTATTATTATTTTTGGCACCGACCATTTGTGTGCTACTTTTTAGGTGATTTCAGATTTCGATAATTTTTCTAAAAAAGTGAACATGCAATCATTTTAATTAAAGAAAATACATTAAAAATATATATATACATATATTTAATCTAGGTTTCAAAATAAAGATTAGAAAAATCATCAATTATAGAAATAGTAATTTTGTTTACAATGGTAGCTCAATTTGCAATTTTGAGTAGCTATTGAAACTACATATGAAATGCATAAAAAAATTTTATTCCAGAAAAATGAATTTTTCTAAGATAATTTCTTTAAGGCTCATGCACATTATATTCATTGATTATATATTCAATATACACAAGCTAAATGCCACCCTTCTACGGATGTGCAATGAAGTGACTGTCTCACCTCTAATGTTGGCCCTGCCGATACCTGTACAATTTCAGGGTTAATACACATTATTTAAGACAAAAATGAAGGCCTACAGACCACATTTTAAAACTTTCAAGGACTTTTTTTAACACCTATGCACAGAATATGAAGTATTTGACTAAATAGTTTATAGTAGTGATAAATATTAAACAATACTATATTTGAATTATATACAGGTTTGATCTTTTGAATTGTTTAAGATTTAATTGCTAATTTAAATTTTTCATGTGGTCAACAAATTTAGAAAAAGATCACTGAAATTTGCCTAGATTTGATAGCAAAAGGTATATTTCATTGCAAATAATTGTTGAAATAGCCAATTAATTTGCTAGTACAAAATTCACTATTTTTTTTCAGAGCTGATTCCTAACAAATAAGGTTATTTCACTACAAAAATGACAAAATATATATATATATATATTTTTTTTAATCTGATTGCCAAAATTTGATATCCTGGCAGGCAATTGTTCAAATATATCATTTTGAAATTGATTCATAAAATTTACATGTAATTGGGGCTAAGTGCTCAAATAATGTGAGGATTTTAAACCACAATTTCATGAAGTTTGTAATTATTTCACTAATAATCATTGATTTTTTTGTTTGTTTGTTAATGCTGATTTCCTACATGCATAATCTTTCAGCAAAAAATCACTAAAATTCTTTTAATTAAATGTCTGATTGCTGAAATAAGCATACTTTTTGCAACTGATTACTGAAAAAAGCAAATTCAAGTCACCTGATTTTTATGCGAAGTCCACTTCAGGACTTGAATTTTTCTGAGAAATTCCTGTGCTGCAATAACTAAGTTATCAAACATTCAATTATTTTGAACAAAGGTTATAATAAAAACTTGCTCCCCCTCCCCCCTTGCATTTTCTGGTTCTCAAAATTCTCAGAACAAGAAAAGTTTTTTTTAACAACTCCAAATACTTTTTCCATGTTTAAAGAAAAAGCAAGGATTTCAGGTCTTTATTTTGCCTCATTTTTCAAGAACAGCGCAATATTTATTTTTTATTTTATTTTTTTATCACTATCTTTTTAATATGTTATGCGATTGAAAAAAAGCAAAGATAAAAATAATAATAATAATAATAAATAAAATAAAAATTGGAATAGATATAGGCAGCAGTAACATTGCATGTTTACAATCAACAGCAAGAGCAAACAAAGATTGGTAAACTAAATTATTACTTTGAAAAACATTTTTCAACTGTGTTGGAAAGTGTGAAGTATAAATTTTCATTCAATACAACATAAAAACATATGTTACCGTTAAAGCTTGAAATCCATTAATGTGCAGATTACCTAGCTAATCTGCAGATTAATTAAAATGACCCGTTAAAGTGCGGAATCATGAGTTTTCCCTCAAGAACAGCACAATATTTATTTTTTATTTTATTTTTTTATCACTATCTTTTTAATATGTTATGCGACTAAAAAAAAGCAAAGATTAAAAAAAAAAATAATAATAATAATAATAAATAAAATAAAAATTGGAATAGATATAGGCAGCAGTAACATTGCATGTTTACAATCAACAGCAAGAGCAAACAAAGATTGGTAAACTAAATAAACATTTTTCAACTGTGTTGGAAAGTGTAAAGTATAAATTTTCATTCTATACAACATAAAAACATATATATGTTACCGTTAAAGCTTGAATTCCGTTAATGTGCAGACTACCTAGCTAATCTGCAGATTAATCAAAATGACCCGTTAAAGTGTGGAATCATAAGTTTTCCCGCATTTTAACTAGGTAATCTGCACATTAGCGGCTTTTGTATCTTTAAAGCTCAAATGTTTGTTTCAAGTCTTAGTTTTTATTGCATTCACTATGACGTAAAACAGTCATGTGATACAGATATGCGAATGACCTTCAAACACAAACTAAAACTTCTACCCCTTCCGCTCCGCTATGATAAACCGCATGTGGAAGTGGATGGGATAAACAGCAAAACGTGGTGCATCGAAGCCATGATTAGGTTTATTATTATGACCAACACAAAATTTAAAGTAACAAGTAAGTTATAATTATTTTAATTTTATTTCTTCTCTTTTTTAATTCTGTCAATATAAGTTTGATAAGGGTCTGCATTATGGAATCTAATCTTAATTAAAAGCTCTCTCTCGTGAAACTTCATTTTGAATTATAAATAAATTTACAACACAGTAATTATTTCCTCCTGAAATAAAACTATTGAACCACAACTTTTTAAAACTAATTTGTTTTTAAATTGATTGAAATTACTAATACTTACTGGAAAAAAAAAAAAAAAAAAAGGATGTATTAATTTTTACTCTGAAAAATATGGCATTCAATATTATGGCATTATTTAATAAATACTTAATATGAAAGTTTTACGTATTTTTTAGCATTACAAATTTTTTTTTTTTTTTTTCCCTTTCAATTTTCCTTTATATATTTTATATCATGATTATATTTTTATTTATTTTTTTTAAATTTTGTTCGCTTTTTCAGATAATTTAAGGTAGTTTGTCACATAAAATGTGTTACCGTTTTTTTTTTTCCTCGTTATTTATTGTAAAATTAATATATTTGCTAAACTTGTACAGATGCATGCTGCAAAATAAAGTTTAATAAAGCATTGGAAAACTAATTTAATTTTCATGCATTCTAAAAATGATTAAAGCAGCTTTAATTATTTGAAGTACTTTTTAAATAATGCTTCTGATTTGTCTAATTAATATTTCTTTAGAGAATTAAAAATTGGTGCTTTTTTTTTTTTTTTTAATAGTAATAGCAATATAAGTTGTTAATAAAACTTTTTTAAATTTAAATGTTCAAAATATTTTTATTTTGAAAAGAAATCGTTACTGTATTACAATTCTAACTTTCATTTATACAATAGATTTTATTGAAAGCTATTTCAGTTATTATATTTCATATTAAAAATGCAAATAACATCTTCAAACTTATATTGACAGAATAAAAAAGATGAAATAAACAAAAAAATTAAATTAAATATAACTTTAAAAGACATTAAAATTAAAAGACATACAGATTAAAATAAGTAAAGAAGGAAAGAAAAGAAAACTAATCTTTCTTCCCAGATTACCTAGTACCAGATTACCTATTTTCTGTGCAGATTACCTAGCTAATCTACAGATTAACTGATTTCTGTACTTTTGCAGTAATATATATAAACTGAAGAAATTTTCTGTGAAGTTCTATTTATATAAATTAAAAATAAAAAAAAATTTCGACAAAAACCTACCGTTTTATGTAATTTATTTATAAAATTAATTAAAAAAAAAATTCTTAAAAAAAAAAATAAATAAATAAAAAAAATAAATAAAATAAAAATATTTTTCTATCTCGTGCAGATTAAATGAAAAGGGTCTAGCAGGATAAGGTAAGGTCAGCGGCCCCAGAAAGGTATTTTGTAAATGACTTGTGTGGTAAAATCTGTGAGATAAAAAACTACCATTGACACAATTTTAGTCTCTCATCTCGCTGCGTTCTGGAGATAATGGATCAAATAGACGCTAAAGGGGGTAATTTTTAAAATTGATTTTTATGAAAACTATTACAGTTACATTAATGAAACAAAAAATTTTCGTTTGACAAAATATTAGTCTACATTATATATATATTTTTTTGTAGAGTTTTTCTATCGTATTTACTATTAATAAAAAATGTTTTTTTTCAAGATTTTATTCCTAGTTCACGCAGAGGTACAATCACAGAAAAAATATATAATGTAGCTTACTATGGTCTAGTAATACTACCAAAAAGTGCATAAATATAAAATGGGTGCAACAGTTCCAAAAAAATTTAAAACTTCTTACAACCGTCTTAGGTACTAATGACTTTACATTTGTCTTTTGACTGAAATTTTTATTACTGTATTAAAAAGTAGTAACATATTTCTTACTAAAAAATATATTAGTAATTAAAAATATAAAAAGACGATTTTGGCATAAAGAGTTGAAAATTGTTTGTGGAACTACGTTTTTAAAGAACAAAACGCAACTTGTTGCTTTCCAGCTAGTTGCGTGTGTATAATTTGTAGCATTTTGTTTATTCCTCAACCTTTGGAAGCCTCTGTGCAAGCGCTAATTCAACGAGTTCACTGTTAAAATAGAGGTGACACTCATCTGGCTCAGAGAAAACGAATGATAACACAGTGCGAATTATTGGATGTTTTCCAAATCACAAGCTGGCACACATCCAACATTTCGGACGTGTCGTCGCTTGGTAGTTTTAAGGAACGTTGCTGCAATATACATATTATTCTTCTACCCCCACCAGTATATTAGCTCAACTGAAATAATCTTCTGAGTATTGTTTCAGAGTATTTCAACTTTTAATTTTTCTATAGAAAACTAATTTATTGTGTTTTAGTGAGTAATTTTACACAAAATATGCCTGGTAAATGTAAAAACTGTCATAGATTACTGTATTAAAAAGCAGTAACATGTTTATTAAGAATGTACAATTTTGTGAAAGCTCTAAATTACAGTTATTATTCACGTTAAAAAAGAAATATGCTGAATATTCAAAAATTAAGTCAAAGAAAATATTATTTATTGTAATACAAAATATATTAAAGTATAATTAATCTTCATCACTGTCCTCATTAATAACTGTGTGAATCTCTTCTGATGTAAATATATCAGAAGAAACTTGTGCTGGACATAAGATATGGGAAAGATATCAGGCATAAGACAAATAATAAACAACTGTGGCCATGTGAGAACAACATCCTACTGTTCTTAGACCATTAGGGCAGTTGCAGCAATATCGGCGTATGCTTTCAATTGTCGTTCCGATTGGTACATATTCAATATAAACATGATAAGTTTTACGGTTCACATGCCTTAATCTAACTTACAGTTTTAATATGCTGGTTGTGGTTTTAACAAACTGTACTGTGAGGTTGCATTCTTCATCCATTACCTCCGCAAAATAAGACACAGCCTGTAAGAGTTGGTAGGAGCCAGTGAAAAACATAGTTAGCTGGTCTTTATTCAACTGAGGGAAATCTAGGATTTCAGACGATTTAAGTTGCTGAAAAGCCGACTTTCGATGATTCCAATTTTTTTTAATGACTTCTTCACTAAGAGTATTTATAACACTCATTCTGCTCTCCATGTACTCAAGCAGCTCATCATTTTTATCGCCTTCAGAATTTAATCTTTGACCATACTTGTTTTGTAGAAATCTAACAATTTTACAAAGCACTAACTTCGGTATAAGGTTGTTATCCAAAGAATTGTGTAGAAGGCGATATTTTTGAGCTATTGCACCATGAACTGCTTCTACAACTCCTCTCAATTTTGTAACTCTTCTTGATTCATTAGCCTCTTCCATTGTTAGTTGCACCCTGTTTCCTTTTAAAGCAGGCATAAATACTGTATAGCCTTTACTTTGTAGGAAATCAACTAAATCGCGAAAACCACGATCTACAATAAAAATATCGTTAGGTGATAGTAATGTCTGTAAACCAGTAGAGTCTTGTAAAATAAGTTTTAGTATTGAAGCCTCATTTTGAGTGCCGCAGAAAGGTCCTGCAAAGTCTATAATATAACCATTTGCAGTGCAGATGGTGAAAGGTTTGCAAAGATTAATTTTTTTTCTGCCCAGAGAAAGATTTTCTTTGATAAAAATTATTTTGACTTTTTTGATGTCGTACATAAGTACCATCGCAGATAACAAGTTGATTATCAGATAGATTTAATAACTTCTTGCCTGTACTGGAGGTGTTAGAAATAAGAACTTGACGCTTGATGTGTAATAGCACCACAACTGAAATATTTCGGTAAAATATCTCTCTCAAAACCTTTCATGATCTCGTCGAAAAATTCTGATACGTATTGTTCATATTGCAAACTCAAAACAGCAGCAATGGTCTTATTTGAATCTCCTGTCCTTAATTTGAAAAGAAAAATGATTAAGGCTTGCGTCACAGTCCGAGTTTTTGTATTTCTCATTGAAGGTAGCATATGTTTCAGCTCTATAATGTTTTCCCAAGTAAAGTCTGTCAGGGATTTAGGTTGATTTTCTGATAATGCATTTTCTATTCCTCGAACAATGTTAGATTAGATGTTTGGGAAAGTACATTTATAAAAGTAACTAATTCTGATTTTTTAATTTTACTTGTATTAGAAATGATGCATAAGCGGGACAAGTCATCTTCATAAATTCTATCACCAATCATATGTTCATTGCAGCAACAATCACCATTGGGTATAAAAATCATTTTTCTTGAGAAAATATCAGTGTATTTCAAGAGATATTACTCGTAGATTTACTTCTACTCGCCATATTATACAGAACCGATGTGTTGATACTACTTGCGGAAAAGGCATTTCAATTAGGGATGAAATGGATATCCGGTAACTATCCAGTATCCAGCCTATCCGGCTGAGTTTTAAATATCCAACGGGGTACTGGATATCAGCAGTTCGGATACGGATATCCGGTAATTTCAAGCCGGATATCCGAAGGAGAAAATTCAAACTTAAATTCCCCTCAGATGAAAAGTTTGCGATTTTTTTTTTTTTATAAATCAGTTGTAGCTTGTAAAGGTTTAAAAAAAAAAAAAAAAAATTGCAAATGTTGAATTTGGCCACATTAGCAAACAAATTTACCAAAAAGTAGTTTCAGGTTTAAGAGATATAGAAAGCCTTTTTTAATTTTGTGCAGAGTTAGCTAGGATTTTCCAGAGTGATCTATAACATTCCCCCTAATCTTCCCCATAACAATAAAAAGAGCTGTTCATTGTTGTTCCTGAACAAATAATATTCATACTCTGCAGTGCATATAACTCTGTTTTCATGACTTTTGTTTAATAAGTTGAGAATGTTTAGTAATATTGTTAGTCTTGGAAGTAAAAGTTGTTAGATTGTTTCGAGAATGAGTCAAATAACGTGCATTTATTGACTAGAACCTGCCTGTTTATTTACAATCCACTTTTCCCTACACAAGAAAGTTGTTTTTGTGACCATGTATTATACTAGCAGACCCTCTGGCATCATTGTCTGTGCCATTACCTATTCAATTAAACGTGTCATCTACCTATTCGATTTGGATTTAAAAAAATAAGCACTGCAATTTATATAAATGTGCACTTTTAATGGAAAATCTTGCTGAAATACCTGAATTTAGAATTTCCCATCGCGCTGCATAGATATAGTCCCAAAAATTAAAATTACTTCAAATAGAAGTATATTAATTTTCAGGAAGTCTATTTTCATTTTCAGATTGTCAAAGAAAAAAAAAAAAGCTCAATTATTTAAAGTTTATGATTTTGTACATTAGAAAAACTGAACTTACTTTTAATTAAAGAATTTTAATAAATAATCTAAATCTTTTTTTCTTATCTGTACAGAATATAAAAATATAAAATAAGTAAAAGCATTTAAAGAAACAAAAATACAAATTTGTTTTGAATCATTACTTTTTTCTATATTCAATTGAAAAAAGTATTTTATTCGTAAAAATTTTCAACTTCCTGTTTTTGGTTGATTTATGCATTTTCAGTGAACCAGAATTTTGAATTTGACCATTTTTTAGAAAATGTCTGTCTGACAAAAGTTTTGTGTAGCAGCTTTAGTTCAAGAGTTTCATAAATTTATACATAGTTGCGCATTAACAACAAAAAAAAAAAAGTGCCCATCGACTTTTGGTGCAAATTACTCAGTAGGTGGCACTGCTATACTGTGATTTCTCCCATTTCAAGAGGACTATCTCTTCTACTGTGTATAATTAAAAAAAGACTAAGTATGTCACAGGGCTATTATGAAATATGTTTAATTTCTGTGCATATCGGCCAATAGATGATGATGTTATGCTGCAATTTTCCCGTGAATGGAGAAATTATCTTGGATTTATTTGTGTATAATTAAATAAAATTTGGTACGTGAAAGGGCCATTTTATGAAACATGTTGATTCAATTTTGGTGCATATTGGTCGATAAGTGGTTATACTATGCTGCAATTTACCCTGTGAATGGGAAGGCTAAATCTCAACATCTATAACATTTATCTGCACTTAACTTGATATACAAGATAAATAAGAGAACGAAAGCTGGCTTAATTTAGGTGTATATTGACCAACAGATGTCGCAGTTGTTCCTCACCTTCTATGATTCTTCACTTGGCTACATCTCACAATCTTTTGATTAAAATTGCACTAAACTCCATATCTGAAATCTTCATTGTGCAAAGATATTATTAAGTTTCTTCTGTGCATGTTAAACAGCGTGTAGCTTTGTTATGTAGAGTGATATAAAAGAAAGTTTTGTAATGGCCATAACATACTAAGCCTTTTTTTTTTTTTTTTTTTTTTTTTGCTTCTTTCTTTTATGTTTTCTTATAAATGTCTCAAATAAAAATATTGGATTCATAAAAATTTTCTACATTTGGTATTCGCTGGATTTACACATTTTAAGAGGTCCAGAACCTGGTTTGAATTTTTTTTTAATTTGTGTTTGTGTGTGACAAAAATTCCATTCAACTGATTTCGGCCTTATTTAGGTGTATATCAACCGACAAGTGGATCTGCTATTATGATTTTTCTCAGCATCAATTGATTAAAATTGCACCAAACTCTATATGTAAAATATTTATTGTGTGAAGCTATGGTTAAACTTTTGCACAATTTAAACAGTAAGTGGTGTGTGATGGCCACAATAAATACGTTTTCTTATGAAAATAACCAACCCTTCAACTATGATTATATTAGTAAAATGTTTTGTCTCATTGTTTTTTTTTTTTTTTTTTTTTTTTTAAATACATATCAAACATACATTTTTTAGTACTGTAAAAAAGTGTAAATGATAAGTTTTTGTTTTGTAATTCTGAACAAAACCTATATATTTGTGACAAATTGCAAATGTAGGAATGAGTATGTTAGACTTAAGTTTTATTCTTCATCGCAATATTGCACAAATAAATAGAATGCTAAATAAATATGCTTAAGTAAATTATATTTAAAATGTGTTTAAAAGAATAGTATATGAAATACGTTTATATTTTGTTGTTTTAAAATAATGAAAAAGAAAATAAATACACAACACAATGAAAAACAAAAATAATGCCGAATATCCGTATCCGGCAGGCAAAGGAGCTCTGGATATCCAATATCCGGCAAGATCACTATCCGTTTCATCCCTAATTTCAATATAATCATCCTCTTCAAGACAACAAAATCATCATCGTTTATATCTACAGGTTCGACTATCGTAGAATCACTGTCAGTCTCGGAATCACTCACGGTAGGATTTGAAGTTGAAGCTGCCTTTTTATAAAAACTTAGATGACATTTGTTGCATATTACGTCACTTACCGAGATATTCTTATTAAAACAATCACTGTATGTTTTAGCTTCATTTTCAGTTTTGATAACTTTTCTATACTTGTTATCTTTACGCAAAAATCTATGACAGTTTTTACATTTACCAGACATATTTTGTGTACAAATACTCACTAAAACAATATTTTTCTATAGAAAAATTAAAAGTTGAAATACTCTGAAACAATATGCAGAAGATTATTTAAGTTAATATACTGGTGGGGGTAGAAGAATAATAGGTATATTGCAGCCACGTTCCTTAAAACTACCAAGCGACGACACATCCAAAATGTTGGATGTGTGCCAACTTGTGATTTGTTAAACATCCAATAATTCGCGCTGTGTTATCATTCGTTTTCTCTGAGCCAGATGAGTGTCACCCCTATTTTAACAGTGAACTCATTGAATTAGCGCTTGCAAAGAGGCTTTCATAGGTTGAGGAATAAACAAAATGCTACAAATTATACACACGCAACTATCTGGAAAGCGACAAGTTGCGCCTTGTTCTTTAAAAACATAGTTCCACAAACAATTTTCAACTCTTTAAGCCAAAATCAACGTCTTACTTATATTTTTAATTACTAACTAATATATTTTTTAGTAATAAACATGTCACTACTTTTTAAGACAGTAATAAAAATTTCAATCAAAAGACAAATGTAAAGTCATTAATACCTAAGACTGTCATAAGAAGTTTTAAATTTTTTTTGGAACTGTTGCACCCATTTTATATTTATGCACTTTTTGGTAGTATTACTAGACCATAGTAAGCTACATTATATATTTTTTCTGTGATTGTACCTCTGCGTGAACTAGGAATAAAATCTTGAAAAAAAAAATTCATTTTTTATTAATAGTAAATACGATAGAAAAACTCTACAAAAAATATATAATGTAGACTCATATTTTGTCTAACGAACATTTTTTGTTTCATTAGTGTAGCTGTAATAGTTTTCATAAAAATCAATTTTAAAAATTACACCCTCTAGCGTCTATTTGATCCATTATCTCCAGAACACAGCGAGATGAGAGACTAAATTTGTGTCAATGGTAGTTTTTTATCTCACAGATGTTACCACATGAGTCATTTTCAAAATACCTTTCTGGGGCTGTTAACCCTACCTTATCCTGCTAGACCCTTTTCTCTGACAAAATAAGTAAACTAGAAATTTTTTGTATTTTGCATATTTTTAAGAGAAGAATTTCAATTTTTCCTGCATTCTACGTAATTTTTAATAGATTTTTGGTGTTTTCTAGATGAGTCTAAAATTCTGGAGTGTGCCGTGAAATTGAGACGTCTCAAGCCGACCCAACTGATGAAAAACTGCAGCGTCGTTTTAAACAAAGCTGGTAAAATACTTCCGTATATTAAGCATTCATATGAAAATGATTTATAATATTATAACTTTATGATTTAAACGAAGTCATTTAAACATATATAAATATTAAACAAAATACCTTATTATTCGACTTCGTGCGTTGCAGAAGAGCTCTTTTCGGACGGGGGGCCCCTTCTGTCTTCAGTGTCGTCCGCACTTCGCGCCTGGCAGTCGTAGGTTTGATGTTTTTCCTTAAGTAGGTGCCGCCATATTTCTCTATTCGGCAGAGATGGGAGAAATATGGCGGCACCTACTTAAGGAAAAACATCAAACCTACGACTGCCAGCCGCGAAGTGCGGACGACACTGAAGACGGAAGGGGCCCCCCGTCCGAAAAGAGCTCTTCTGCAACGCACGAAGTCGAATAATAAGGTATTTTGTTTAATATTTATATATGATTTATAATAATTTCTTATAATACTACTCAAAGTTACCAAGTTTAAAGATGGTTGAAAGTTGAAACCAGTGTTAGAAATAAGAATTTTGAAACTAGGCGTGAAAATAATGCCTGGATTAAATTTTTTGGGCACCCAAATTAAAAATCTAGGTACCATCTATAATTAAATATGTATATTTAAATAATAATAATAAAGCATCAACTTGTAAATAATATACACAAGATTATATAAAAAATATTTATGTAATTAATGTAATTACATTGACAACATTAAACGTACATATTTAAAATCTCAAATTCATTTTTCTCCCAGAAGATACATCATTCCACCACAATTTAATAGCATTTTCTAGGCAGAAATCTTCAAATTTAGGGACGTTTAATTTAATCATTAACAAATCGTCAACTACTTTCATAGAGAAATGATTTCTTAAATCAATTTTTATTAGGTTCAAATTAGGTTTTTATTAGGTTAGGTGAAATAGACTTGTTTACTGTCTGATGGGATTGCTAAAATTATTAGATATGATGAGGAAAAAATCCAGGCATCAAATATGGCACCTATGATTGGAATTCTAGGTGCCAAAATGAAAAAACTGGTCGCAAAACACGACTAACAATTGCTTATTTCGAACCCTGGTTGAAACATAGTCAATATATATATATATCTATACAAGTGTTTGTTGGTTGTATCATGTATAGCATGCTCTCAAAATTCCGCACATCTTAAAGGGTTTTGTAGGATTTTAAGATATTTTATTTATATGTTAGAACCTCATATGAAAAGCAAACCATTGTGTATAATAGAGGTCAAGACTCGCGGACGCCACTCGCCACGTGGCGACCCCAAAAAATTGCTGTAATCGCTAATCAGACATGCGTTTTTTTCGCGATTTCGCAGCAATCTGCGATTCCCCTCCCCCCCCAAATGTTTAAATAAACAAGGGAAAAAATGTAGACTAAATTATTCAGGTAGAAAAATTTTTTCTATATCAAGTTAAGAAAATTAATACTCAGTTGGTTTTATGCATATTAGAAACTGATAATTAACTACTGTAACTTTTTTAAATATGTATGATTAATGTACATAAATAAAAATCATTATATATTTGTTTGATTTCCCCCCCCCCCCCCTTGTTGACATAGAATTTTAATAAGGTTTTATGTGGATATAAAACTTATTGCAATAATATTATAGAATTGTTTTGTGCTAATGAAAAAAATCCTGACATTTGTAATGTAGATAGAAGGCATATATATATATGTAACTGTTTAGGTAGTTAGGTAGTTAATGTATTAAAAGTGACATTATCAATGTTCAATCAATTAACCAAACAATCATGTTAGTAAAAAATTTCCAGCTAATTTCTAATTTTAGCAATTGCATGTCTGTTAATATAATTAAATCTCAGATAATATGCCAAAAAGATTTTTTGCCCCCCCCCCCCCTCCCTCAAACTCAAAATAATTTTGCTTTCTTCTAATGCTAATCACATCTATTTTTCGTATGGATATGTCACACTAGGTGAAATTTATTAAATGAATCAAATTTTTGTATTTCTCTTTCAATAAGACAAAGTAAATATTCTTGCAAAACACAAATTGTGTATGAGAAATAACATTATTTTGTTAGTGTGTCATCATTATAGCCTGCTGTTTTCTGTATCGAAATGAAATTAATACTTAACTACGAAAGTCCATACATTTCTCCTCATTACTAAAACTTTAAAATCTACTTTCTAATAGTATAATTATTAATAGCATTTAAAAGTTGCATTATATGCTACTATAACTACCCTATATGTTTATAAAACTCACTCTCATATCTTCTCTCAAAAGTCGAATCATTTTTCAATGATTTGATTTCTCAGCCAATTTGTCTTTATCCCACCTGCTTTCATTTCAGATATTAAAAATTTTAAGCTGGAGAAGTATGAAAGTTAAAAAAAAAAAAAAATATTTATATTCAAACAATATTTAAAGATTTTTTTAATCTGTGGAAGTGCATATTTTTTTATTATTAAAATAATAACAATAAAGGTCACTATTTCTTAATTTCCCGACCATATCTGTGTTTTATGCCTTTATATGTATATAGATATATATTTTTTAATTATGTGTGTGAATATCAGGTGTAACGTCAACTTGCGAGCGGCCACTTACAAAAATTGTAAGTCTTGACCTCTAGTGTATAAGATCTTTTTTCACTCTTTTAACTGAATTCAAAGAAAGTGGTGTATTTATTTTAATTAGAATTTTGTGCTTAACAGAGAAAAGATTGAAAACTATGAAAAATCTTGGAAATGAATAAGAGTATTCAGTCCATCACACTAGAATGAGAAGAAATATTTTCAGGTTGAACACTGTCCATTCTGGCTTCCTTTAATTGTGGTCCTGAATCAAGTAAATTATTAATGATTAAGATATGACAAGTACTGTGTCCATTCTCCTCCCCTATATTTATTATTAAAATCCGAATAAATTCTAACATAACCCAGGTATTTATTAATGTATACATTAAAAAGAAAGGAAAAAAAAAATAGTTTTATAAATTTTAAATAAAATGATTTTTTTTTTTTTTTTTTTTTCCGAGCTAGAGATGGGTCACATAGGAATTGAAACAACCTAGCATGCAAAAACCCTGAAAACTGCTATTTGGTTACAGAATAAATGACAAGGGGAGATTTATTAATGTCTTATTATATATATAAATACTTCTAATAAGACATTTAATAAGTAATATTTAAAGAGTTCTAAATACATTGTAAGGCAAACCAACCATTTAAAAATAACAAAATTCAAATAAAAACAAAAATACTAGTTAACATGAAATTCAGAGACAAAAAAATTTTCAAAACCCCTCAATACTGTGATAGCATTTGAAAAGCAATTGCACCTCCAGAAAACAACTTTTCACTCACATAAGTTACTTTATTCCACACTACTTTTTGGTAATAGATTCTGGTTCTAATGACTTATTAATTTTATAACCTGTTACTGTTTATTTGATATGGGATTAAAGTCTATTCATTTTGAAATATACAATATATGCGTCATGCATAGTGCGTATGTTTAATATTTTTTAGATTCAATATTTTTGAACAGTTATCTTCACTTTAACAGTAAAATTTATGCATTTTAAAAAACGGAGAATACTTTTAATAAATATTGGTAATGAAAATTAAAAAGTCATACACAAATGTTTATCCTGAATGTGTAAACCCATGCTTCCAATAAACCTGAAGTACTTCTATTCAAACAGAATTTTTCAAATTCCATTGAGCAACACAGTACTATTTTCTCTAACAAAGAAAGTGCAATACAACATGATATATAAACCATATCATTCAATACTGTTAAAGGCAATGAATATGCTCTCAGATTAGAAACAATTGTTTTTAAAGTTAAAATTTCGTTCACAAAAATCTCATCTCATGGTTTAATTTTTCTTTCCTTATGTATCTTTAATAATCATATATGATCATAAATAACACTAGTCGACAAAAAAAAATTTTCGAGGGTAACAGAAATGAAATTAACTATTTCAATTAATTCTATAGTGCAGAATTAAAAAATAATAGTGAAAAATCTGTCACACGTACAGTTTTTTTTCTTATGATTATTTAATCTGCACTGGAATTAATGTACAAAAGTCTTTAGAAAACATGCATTATCACTATCAATATTATTAATTTAGCATGGAATACTGTTAATATGGAGATAATATACATATTGTAAACTAAGTAGAACATAAAAACTTGGAAAATAATGATTGAATTATTTGTTATTTTAAAACCAAAATACAAAAAATAGGCTTTTTTACGTCTTGTGTTAAACGTCTACCTTGTAATTTTAATATGAATAGTTCACAAATACAGCAAAACTTATCTGGTACAGTTTTACATATTCCACACTGAAAACTTGCCATTTTGAACATGAAACTTTAACTATAAAACAGTACAATCATACTTAACAAAGAATATCTGTTAACTAGACTACCAGAAAAAAGAAAATACAGATAAGGTACGAATACAGGGTTGCTAAACAGGGGTTGCCAGGAGGCAGGGTTGATAGCACGAAAGGTTACCATATGTGATACAGTCAGCAGCAAAAGTATCTGAGCACTAGCAATAATCCCTGTCTAAAAAAGTACACTTAATACTGCTTTGTTAAATAAATCCTTGTCGAGTCATGTTCTTAGTCTAAGAACATGATTCGACAAGGATTTATTTAACAAAGTAGTATTAAATGTGCTTTTTTGATATCTGAATTATTGGCTAGTGCTTGGATACTTTTGCTGTCGACTGTATTGTAAAAACCATAAAAAAATAGTGAAATTTGCCATTTTCTGATACTTTAACAAAAAAAAATGGAACAAACATGGTTACCAGGACTCTGAGTTGCCAGCAGGAAGGGTTACCACCTGTGATACTGTGAAAATGATAAAATATCGTGAAAATTGCCATTTTCTGATATTTTAACAGAAAAATGTGACATGGTGGGACATTTGTACTTGCAGATATTTAAATAAAAATTGGAATTAATAATAAAAATAATAATTTGACCATTGTTACCGAACCACTGTAGACCAGTAATTTTTCAGAGCCTTTTTACTCAAACTAAGTCATCAAAAATAGCCCTAATAAAAATATAAAAAATTCACAAAAAATGGAAAAATTAAATATGTAATACTTTTCTCAAATCTCAAACTACGCTTTTATTGCTCAATAAAACCACACATATACACACGAAAAGAATTTTTTAAAAAAGTTCATCACTTTAACATATGTTATATCAGGGCTGTAACCAGAGGGGTGGCAAGGGGGGCTGAGCCCCCTCAAAGAACCTCTTAAGCCCCCCCCCTTGCTTCTGCTCTTTGTATAATTTTTCATTTACTCTTTTGTTATAATAGGTTTTCACTGTCAAGTATTATTTAAGAATAAATACTTTTTCTCAATCTTTCCGCCAAAATATAAAGTAATTTAATGTTTAAAGTATTCGTTGATGACAGATTATCCACCTTTGGTTAGGGTGTTTTGGGGAGGAGGGTTACGGCTATATTAAAACGAGCCATGAGTAACTAAGTTGAATTTTGGAAAGTGTCGCAACGGGCCACACCTTTTTAACTAAGTCAAAGAAATGGGGAAAAGCTTTTTTTTTTTTTTTTTCTGTGATGTGTCCACAGTCTGCAGCTGTGTTCATTTTTAGTGTGATGGGGTGATGGGTGCTCGGACATCAGAAAGAAGATATTTGTCTCCATACAGTCGCATCCTTGGAGCATTCCTCTTCAAAGGGTGCACCCATTGAGCTTTCTGGAATGCACATGTTAACCCGTTTTAGAAATTTGAGAAGTAATGCTAATCTTCGCATCTTATAGTTTGTCTTTTCGTGCTGACTGACAGGTGAAAATTTAAGCCTTTTTCAAATACAAGCCTTGATATCACCACAAAATTGAGCAGGTGAAATATTTTTAAAAATGTGACTTCTTCTACAGTTCGTTCAAGTTAACTTAAAATGAAAGTAAGCAATAACACATGTTCTTTGATGACATGAATAATATCTGATCGGCGTCAGTTATTTTCACCTTTTGTTAAGTTTTTCGTACCTTTCCTTTTGTTAACTTGATGACTTTCTGCCAATATGGGTACATCATTTGTCGTGTATTTTTTAAAGTAGAATACCAGTATTAATTCAAGATATATTCACCTCATTTGAAACAAAGAAGCAACAGCCTAATGAAAAATCCACAAAACAAGTAATGCATTCAAAATTAGAAAGGGTATAAAGACAAGGAGACACACAGTTTCCCCCGAACTCTTCAATACAGTGCTTGAACTTTAAAAAAAATTTAAATTGGGAATAGAAAGGCATAAAAATTGATGGAGAGTTTATAAATCCTTTGAGACTTGCAGATGATATTGCACTGCTTGCCTCATCATTTGAGGATTTGCAAGAAAGGCTTCAGGAATCAAAGAAAGTAAGGTCATTGGATTGAAAATGAACCTCAGTAAGACAAAAATTAAGTCAAATTTGTTTCTCCACTAAAGATGACTGTTGATATGGATGAATTAGAAACTATATGCAGTTATACTTATCTGGGACAAGTCATCACCATGAATGGGAACATCATGTAAGGAATTAACAATCAAGTTAAATTTGCATGGAGAGCAATTTGTTTCCAAAGAAGAAAACAATTTAAATGGAAATATCAAATGAAAAATTAAAATATGCCTTGCAAATATTTTGCAAGGTTTGATTTATATTTGATAAAACTAGAATAAAATATCTCGAAATTCATTGATAAACTTGAAAATGAGACACACATTTGTAAATTCTGAAAATTAGAGTTCCAATACTTCTTTTATTAGAATTAAGCCTTGGATGGACCACCAAGGTCCTATTTTGGATACTGAGAGATAAGAAAAAGCCAAGGAAGAAACCATTGTTGTGTTGTTGAAAAGATAAAATTGTGAAGTTTGGAAGAGCAAGATGGAGAATTGTAAAAACAGGGCAGAGTGGACCCACCTAGGAGAGGCCTTCATCCTGCAGTGGATAAATAAAAACTGAAATTTATGATGATTTCCATTCTCTTCTTTTTGAGATTATACACACACACATATATATATTTTCTCCCTTTAAAAATATTATGTACTGCATTTTCTTTCTTTCTTTTTTTTAATTAAAAAAAAAGGAATTACTAAAAGTGATTTGTTTTCTTTTCAGCTTAAGTATCGTACAAAATATCAATTTATTTTTAAAATGTAATCCAGTTTTTCTTAATTTAAAAGAATTATTTGTGGGGAGTGGGACCTTGTTGAATAATTGTTAATCAATTTATTATTTCATTACTATCAGTATCAGTTTTAAACTCTTCCTTTTATAACAACTTTGAAAAATAAACAATTTAAACTGTCTCTAATTTTCAGACTGCTCCAGTATGTCCGTAGCAAGGCCCAATCAAGCATCATCAGGATTTAGCTCCCTGTCATGGGATGACAGTAGTTCGCAGCAGGCAATGGGTGAGAATGCATATTAACATTTTATGTTTGAATATTCTCAATTGTGTTTTTAATATACTGTGCAATAATTAATTTTTAAGGGGATATCTCTACACTGAAAATAACACTACCACAGTTAAGAAATTCTGCTGAAATGTGTCTAAATTTAAACAAAAAAAAAAAAAAAAGACCCCCCCCCCCCTTTTTTTATTTTTTAAAGTTTTTAACCAATTTATTTAAAAGTTTCAGTTACTCTCTCCAAAATTCTGTCCTTATATATCTAGCAATCATGAGAGAGATCTTCTCACATCTTTTTCATGGCATCAGTATATTTTATTATTAAGGACAGCTATAAAAAATAAAACATTGAGAAAAATCTCTCATATAAGCAACTGAGAAGTAATTAAAAATATGATTCTTAAAAAAAAAAAAAAAAGATATTCTATATTATACCAAACTCCCTACAAAATTTCCTCAGCATCATAACTTAGTCCGTAACAGAAATTATAACAAAAAGAATCCATTTGGTGTAAAAAGCAACAAACTGTTAAGGCTCTTTAACAACCATTGCTAAGGTTATTCAAAACCCATGTTAAACTATGGGGAAAATAATCTTTATTATTTATTCATTTTGTAACTTATATTTTAAAATTATGTCCCACTTTCAAAAAATTCCTGACTTAAATTACACAGGTCGACATGTAAAATTTTGATTTTATAATTTTGACCGATTTTCATGTTTTTTTTTTTTTTTGTGTGTGCTAAAACTGAAAATGAAGTCAGTTTTTCTCTATCACGTATATATTTTTGGTCACTACAGGGTGTCTACTAATGTAATTTCTTCCCTCACTCTTCCACCAATATAATTATACGGTAAGTTTTATAGTATGTTTTCATGAATAATTAATCATGGATACCTATTGTTGTAATAACGCAGCACTAGCGCGATGTAAAAACATACTAACCAACCAACCTATTGTTATGATGGCATATGTAAGAAATTGTGTTCGTAAGCACCCTGTATTGACAAAAATCTTTAAGTGATAGAGAAAAATGGGCTGCATTTTCGGTTTCAGCACACCAAAAAACGAAGTTCAGCTAAAATCATCAAATCAAATTTTGTCAACTTCAATTCTGTATGCCTGTGTTATGTATTGTTTTCTTGCAGGGCTTGATTTACCGTAAGACAAACCTAGGCAGTCACCTAGGGCCGTTAAAAAATTTAGAACGCTGCACAAAGTAATTTAATTAAAAAAAAGGATGAACGAAAAAGTGAAAAACATATACCAATTTTTTTTATTTTCTCTCTTTTAAGGCATACACATTCTACCAATACATATTTAGACACTTTCGAATTTAGACCTTTTTTTAAATACCTAGGAAAGTTCTTTAGGAATTATCTTGAAACTCTGGTTGTGAAAATAACATGTTATATCTCATATTTCAGCAAAAGTTGTGTCCTAAAGAGGAAAAAAGGAACAGTAAAAAAATTAAAAAATGTTCTGATCAACCTTTAAAAAGTAATGCTTTAAATGTGTTTTGTCTGTAGCGTATAATTATGAAGATTTCTTATTATTTGTATATACATTGAAAACTCTCAAACATTGCATTATATGAAACCAAGTATCACATGAAGAACTATAAAAAATTATTGAAGTTGACGAAAAGAAAAAATAAGCAACACTATATTGAAGCATACATATTCATTACTTTTTCAAGGGCACTGAATGAATGTTGTACACAAAATAGGTGATCTTTCTGTCATGCTGTATGCAAACTGCTAAAAAATTTACAGCATACAATGCCCAAGGTCACCTATAAGACATGAAAATAATTTCAAACAGTTTGTGGAAAAACCAAGTTAGAAATTTTTTTTATTTATTTATTTATTTATTTATTATTATTATTATTATTTTTTTTTTTTCCCCTATGAGGCTACCACACATTCATATGGAGATATAAAGGTTTCTTTTAAAAATTGCAAAATAAATTTTTACTTTTTCATTTTAACACGTAGGATAATAGTCCCAGTGAACAGCCATTTTTAGGAAATTTAGCATACTACATTAGACTCAGCATACTGCAATCAAAACACAAAATTGTTAAATATCTTACATGAGCATTTTTATATGATTATTTTATCTTACATGAGCTCTTATGAGCATTTTTACTAAATTTTTAACTATGCATGTGCAAGCTTTAGAAAAATTTCATTTGTATAATTTAATAGCCAAAAGTATTGAGCAACTTATATTAAAAAACCCCAAACATATCAGGTATATTCAACAAGTTATGAAAGTCAGAATGAACAGAATTTCAGTTCTATCAAAATAAAAGCTAAACTATATGTGGTTTTATTCACATTTTTATTCTGATTCAATCAATGCCCAATGGGTAACAGAGTGTTTGCTGATTATAAATAAATATTGATATAACCCCCCCCCCTTTTTTTTTTTTTTTTTAGAACTGAAATTCTGTTTATTCTCTCTCTCTCATAAGTTTTTGAATTTATACAATGTTCGTTTGGGGTTTACATATAAGTTGCTCAACACTTTAGGCTATTAAATTATGCAAATGATTTTTTTTTTTTTTTTTTTTTTTTTAAGCAAACATGTGCATAGTTAAAGTTTATTTAGTAAAAATGCCAGTATTTCATAAGATACTTAAAATTTTTGCATTGTGATTGCAGCATGGTGTGTTTAATGTAGTACGCCTAATTTCCTTAAAATGGCTTTGCACTGGATACTAATACCATGTGTGTTATAATGAAAAAGTGTAAATTTATTTTACAATTTTCAAAGGAAACGTTTATAATTCCATGAATATATGTGGTAGCCTTTTAAACTTTTCTTTTACACCAACCATTCTCAAAACTAAAAATAACAACATGTTTAATTTTCAGATGCTGCTGCCGCCAGATCAAGGTTATTGGCATCGCAAAGAGTCAACCAGGACAAACCTGCAAGAACGTCACATGTGGTGAACAAAGGTGAAATTAGAAAAATCATCAATTATAGAAATGGTAATTTTGTTTACAATGTCACTTAATTTGCAAATTTGAGTAGCTAAACTGAATACTATTGAAATTACATAAAAAAGACATAAAAAAATGTTATTCTAGAAAAATGAATTTTTCTAAGACAATTTCTTTAAAGTTCATGCACATTACATTGATTATTATATTCAAATAATTATATATTGATTATATATTCAATATGCACAAGCTAATTGCCACCCTTCTAAGGATGTGCAATGAGGTGACTGTCTAGACTGTCTCACCCCGGTGTTAGCCTCTCCGATACCCGTACAATTTCAGGGTTAATACACATTATTTAAGACAAAAATGAAGGCATACAGACCACATTTTAAAACTTTCAAGGACCTTTTTGTAACACCTATGTACAGAATATGAAGTATTTCACTAAAAAGTAGTAATAAATATTAAACGATACTATATTTGAATTATATACAAGTTTAATCTTTTGAATTGTTAAAGATTTAATTGCTAATTTAAATTATTACATGTGGTCAACAAATTTAGAAAAATATCACTGAAATTCGCATAGATTTGTTAGCAAAAGGTATATTTCATTGCAAATAATTGTTGAAATAGCCAATTAATTTGCCAGTACAAAATTCACTATTTTTTCAGAGCTGATTCCTAACAAATAAGGTTATTTCACTACAAAAACAAAATTTCAGCTTTTTTTTATTTTTTATTTTTTTTTTTTTGTATCCGATTGCCAAAATTTGATATCCTGGCAGGCAATTGTTCAAATGTAACATTTTGCAATCATTTCATAAAATTTACATGTAATTGGGGCTAAGTGCTCATATAATGTGTTTAAACCACAATTTCATGAAGTTCGTAATTATTTTACTAATATAATCTTTGATTTTTTTTTTTTTGTTAACCCATTTTATGCCAAGCATAGAAATTTTATAAAATTTGGTATTATTACCATTGAAATATGCTTAAATTACATTTATTAAGACACAAAAAAAGTTTCGTGCATGAAAAATGATATTTTAGTTAAGAAATAAAATGATGCATATTTAAATAAAAAATTTAAATAAAAAAGAAATTTAAATGAAAATTTCTAAAAATTTCATGACATTTGTTTTATTTGTATTCTATTTACACAACTTGGAACACTAATCCATTATAAAAGCATATGCTTAATCTCAATTGGAATAATTATACATTTTCAAAAAGGAGAATTTTTCAATAATCGTTTCAAGTTAGTACACTTGCGTATTTTGAAAATTTCTCAAGAGAAAGTGTTTACTCCAATTGAATTACGAATATTTTACAGATGTCTTCAGAACCTTTAAAAATAGCAGAAAAATAAAATTAGTGAAAAATATACGTCACAGTGTTAATTAAAAAAATATTTACTGAAATGGTGCGTTTACGCACCTTTGGCTGAAAATGGGTTAATGCTGATTTCCCACAAGAATGTTCATTCAGCAAGAAATTACTAAAATTCTTTTAATTAAATGTCTGATAACTGAAATAAGCATACTTTTTGCAACTGATTACAGAAATAAGCAAATTCGAGTCAATCGAAATTGCAACCAATGGAGAGGCATGCAACGAAAGCGGCGCAGTAGAACCCGACCGTGTGTGGCGCCACCATATGGTGAAAGATCATCAGCAGTCAAGCTCAATAAAATAGGGCAAGGTGCTGCTAATAAACAAAAGGGGCTTTTTCTAGATTCATGAGGAAAGTTTTGTATTTTTAAGAACATATTTAACATTTAAAATCTAGACACTTATTTTAAAATTTCGATTTTAGGAATAAATAGAAGTTTTAAATTTTAAACTTTCTTTCCACCTTAATTTTGCTTGTTACTGATGTATGAATGAATGTTGATTGTTATGCACAATATACAGAGATAGCAACTTCTAATGACAAAAAAGCAGGAGATTTTTTCCAACAAGAAAGTTTGCAAGAAAAATGAGTAAAATAATGCAAATTTAACTTTAAGTAAAACTTTATAAACTTAGGAGGTATTTACAAAGCATCAGTATTAAAATTAAATAAATAATACATGTTTCTTGCAGTAAAACAAACTATCAAAATAAATAAATAAACCCTCAGACATACAGTTGTTTACAATTTAAATCAAAATAGACAGATTTGATTATTCTGCTCCTAATATAAAACAATAAGGATCTTAATTATCTTTGTAAAGGAAAAGGTAAATGAAAGTTAAAAGTTTACTCTTATTAAAAATTAGCTTCAAAGCATTGTATAATTCAAACTGAACTTGATAAATTCCAGGGCAAGATAAATTTCAATTTTCTTTAAAAATTTTTTTACCCAACCATATAAATTTTAAGCATAAATTATGCTAAGAGGGATAGATAAAAATTACATCAGAAAAGCAGGAGAAATGAGTGGAAAATCAGCAGCATGGAAAAACAAGGAAAAAGCAGGAGACTTGGCATGCAGGGCCGGCTCGACCATATAGGCAAACTAGGCGATGGCATAGGGCGCTCAAATCTAGAGGGCGGCACAATCCAGACAACAAGATCTATTTTATTTATTACTATCTAACGGCACTTTAGAA
This sequence comes from Salticus scenicus, assembly GCA_963930645.1. Classification (NCBI taxonomy): domain Eukaryota; kingdom Metazoa; phylum Arthropoda; class Arachnida; order Araneae; family Salticidae; genus Salticus; species Salticus scenicus. Next base: position 52,567,869 of record OZ005657.1, read on the forward strand.
TAGATAAAATGTAGTCTTGGAAACACAGCACTCATGTTGTGTGAAAATTTTAAACACTTACAATTTTTGTCTAGAAAGGACTAAAAGGTACAAGTCTGCTGCTATGACTTAGAAACATTTACTGAGTTTTTATTGGCGTGTTTTCAACTGGACGTGTAAAAATGAAGTAAATAGATAATCCTCGATTTGACTTTTCAGGGCATCAAAGTCAATCTAATTTATCTGATGAGAAGCGCTAGAGAAAGAGTCACAAACAACTGCCTTGATTTTACCATAATAACGATCTATTTATTTCAAAAACTTACAACGTCGAATTGAGTTTTGAAAACAGTCCGTCATTAAATCTGTCCATCTAATTGTTATCAGCTTTACGCTATATCTAAAAGTCACCGAGTCATTATTTAATGGGGCTGTACTTTATTGGAACTATAAAGTTTTGACTTTCCACTCAAGGGTCTAAATTGAACATCATGTTTCATCTCATGAATCATCCTTCGCACATCTTTTATGTTTGATGATTGATTACGCAGATGATTGATTGAAAAAGATTATAAAAGTAAGAATGTGTATAAGTATTACATTATTATTTATCTTATTACTTTTTGTTTTATATTTACTTAATATTCGAAAAGTTATAAATATTTTAATTTTATAATTTTGAACTGACATAAAAAGAAAAAAAATAATAATAATAATAATAAGATTTGAAGGAAGCTAGCTCTAACTAAAAAGAAGTTTTAGCTCTTTAGACTAGGTGACTTTGTTGGGGTTATGCGTGGGGGCTTTTTGGAATTTTACAAAGTGATTCTGTTATAGTTTCTTTTTCTAGTAGCTCAACTTAGTAATAAAATGTGAAATTTCGTTTTCAGTACAGTTGATACTTGAGACTAGCTGTTAACAAAATAATAATAATAATAATAATAATAATAATTGGAGTACAATTTTGTAAGAGAAAATTAGAGAAAAAATATCATTAGAAAAAAATTAGGCTCATTTGAAATGTTATTTTCGTCCGAATCCTAAAGAAACACTATCAGGATAATAATTTGAAAAAACAAAAGATTTTTCTAGCTGAATCTGAATAAGCAAAAGTCTTGCTTCATCTTCCAAAATAATTAGTAAATAAACAATAGTTTGATATGTAAGAAATAAAGATTGAGGCTTTGATAAACAGAACATGGAAAATGCTTCCGGTTTCACTTTGAGTTTATGTATCCTTGCAATGTGAGAAAATTATATGGGTAATCTGCAGCGAATAGCCGACATGACTCTCTGACGTCATTCAAAGTCCTGACGATTTTCTTTTATTTAACCTGTAGGAGTCTTCTTTTAACCCACAAACAGCGGAATGTAGCCTATCATAGCACAGCTTTTCCCCACAAACATTGAAAGCTCCGCTTCGTTCTAGTTGCCCATTCTTGACGAACACAAGCTAGATCATGTATAAAAAATGTTAATTTCCTATTAGAAAATAAGTGAAGAAAGTTTTCGTCGGTACATAACAAAAGACGACGCGCCAATGGTGAAAATGTGACCCAAACTCCACTACTAATGCACTACTAAAAACAAAAAATTTTTCTCGGAAAATGTAAAAGTGATTTCGGATTTGATAAACAGGAGACATTTTCAGAAGAAATTAATATTGCGGTATCATTCCCATTGGAGTCAGAGCCAGCCCGATTACGAAAAATGAAAAAGAAGTTTAATTATGCAGTCAGCTGATAAATCAACAAGTGATGCTAAACATAATTTTAAGATTAATTTTTATATTTGTTTTCTTGATACAGCAGGAAATTCGAATGATGAGAAGTTCAAACAGACCAAAAAGATAAATCATGTTTTCTGATGCCTTTCTAACGCTTATGAGTCGTAAAAAAAGACTTTCAAAGTGATTTTGAAATTATGTAGAAGATTAGGAGATTATCTGACTCAAGGAGACTCTAAGGATGTTGATGAAAGTACACTACAGGAAGTTTTGAATAATTTTTGTGAAAACGAACTAGTACATTGCGTACTGAATTTAGTAACAGCAATAAAATTGTTGCTGACACTTCCTGTGTCTGTGGCCAGTGGAGAACCCAGCTTCATATAATTGAAATTAATAAAAATTTACCAGCGTTCTATAGTGACGTGAGAACGATTTGTAGGACTATCACCATTATCAACAGATCAAGATGAAGCTAAAACAATTCATTTGAAGGATATTGTTTCTACTACCGTTAAAAGTAGTGCCGAAAAAACAATAATTTGCAATATGTAATAAAAATAAATAGTTGATTATTTATTACAGTATTTGTATGTGTATAGTTGTCTGCGTGTCTTCCATTTTTAAAAAATTTGTTTTAATGGGGCGCCACGAAAATTTTTCGCCTAGGGTGCCAAATTTGCTCGGGCCGGCGCTGTTGGCATGTCTGAATACATTTATAACATACCTTCAGTTTGAAAGTTATTTTCAATAAAAGACAATAGGGTAGCAAATTTTTTAGATTAAAGGCAAGAATGGTACGTTTTTTTTCTGGAAGAGGGGAAGAAAGGTGCTATTCTTTTCAGTCATAGGGTAAGCAGGGTATAGCGTCCTTCTGAAACTGTCTGGCGAAAACCCTGCAAATGATTCCGATTTAAAGTATTTTTAATCAAAATTTAATTAATATTTTTAATCAGTTAAGCAAATTTAATTATTTTAATTAGCCTGAAAAAAAAATTAAAAACAAGTTTTAAAATGATTTTCAATCAAGACACATTATTAATCAAAATTTGAAATGTATAAAATAATACATTTGAAACTGATTAATCTTACATAAAAATCAAAATTTGCCTTAATCCAAATGCTTCTGACCATGATTAGCCAATTATTTTAAAACATTAAATATTATTTACTATGGATTAAAAAAGACTTTACAGGTTTTCCTTTTTATTTCATTTGAAAATTCCTGATTCAATTTTTATACCCATGAAAGTAGCAGGGGTGAAACTACTTAACATGCAAAAACCATGAAAACTGATACTTGATAATAGGGAAGACTTATTAATGATATTTCAAATGGCTACCTATAATAAGTGATATCTGGAGAGTTCTTAATACATTATAAGGCAAACATTCAAAATGAGAAACTTTCTGTAAAAACAAAAGAATATAACATGAAATTCAGAGAGAGCAAAATTTTCAAAAACCCTGAATTCAGGGGTAGCCCTTGAAAAATTTTACCCCCTGACGTATAAAATATTCACAAACTTTTAAAGGTTGTGTGATTTTGTTTGTCCCCCCCCCCTCCCCAACCAAAAAAAAAAAAAAAATTAATTAATAAAATTTAGTACAGGACCAATTAACTGAAATCTGTACCCAACCTTTTCCAGACAACTAAAATTCTGTTTCTATGACATTGTTTAGTGGCGCCATCCATTGACATTTTCCAAAAGTGAAAACTATTTAGACAATTTTCATTTTAAGTAATATTGCGAACATGGACTTAGATAACAGTATATAAGTCCAAGTGTATAGTCTAAGATAGTGCATGATTGTGAGCAAGTCTACAGTAGCAAAAATATGTCATGACAGAGACAGACAGTTATTCATTATATTAACAGTTAAAAACCACATAATAGTTGGGGTGGGGGAGATGCATTATCTAAATTTGCTGTAATAAAAATTGTATGAGATTTAGAATTTGAAAAATGATAATTCAATTTGCACTGCCTTATCAAATAAATACTACTTTTAAATATAACAAAATTCAATGGATTTTTTATTTTTTTTTTAAATAAAATATTTTGTCTACTTTTGTTTCAAAATTACAATGTTAAACTTATTTAAAATAAATAAAACTAGTAATAAAAACCTCTCTAAGTACGTATATTTTTTTATTATTATTATTTTTTTTTTTCCCTTTTCAATATATTGGAAGTTATTTGTTTGAAAATGTAATTCCGGATAAACGGTTACATACTGTGTACTAAAATTTTATGACAGTTCAAGTATATTCAGAGTTGCCAATGCCTATTTATTTATTTTCATCCACAATTTATAAATAGCAATCTCTTACAACATGCAGAGTTAGTAGTTTCATTTGAAATTCTATGAGTCAATTGGACTCTCTGGTTATAAAACTGAGTCAATTTGTGTAAAAATGTTAGTATAAAAAAAAGCTCTATGAAAGAAAAATGTATCAAAAAGAGAAAATTAAAAATGGTAATTTACTAAATTTTCATCGTCATAAAATATTTTGCAATATATTATATGTACACTAGTGAATGAATTTAAAAAAAAAAAAAAAAAAAAGGAAGAAAAAGCTACACTTTTATACTTTTTATTTCAAAAATCACTAATTTTAAAAGTTAAATGTATGGATGTAACAGATTGTGATTTTGCCTGATACTAAATACCTGAAACACCAATGTCTGCTGGATATGGATATGCAATAACTGGCAAAATTACTATCTGTTTCATACCTATTTTAAAATGATCAAATTAGACATTTTTAAAAAATAATAATAATAAAAATAATCCAAGTGCAGTTTTTTTGGTCCCTCAGTGTACATTGTGTTAGACTTAAAATTTTCAGCAAGTCAATTGATTCTCTATTCTAAAATTTGTGCTTCGCTTACCATGCATCTTTCGGAATTCGGCATAAAATGTGAGTAACCATAATCTTTGATAACATGTTTCTGCAACTAAGACCAGCAAAAATTTCTGTAAAAATATAATGGAAGAGACAAATAGGTGCAGCAACCCAGTATATTTATAAGGAAATGTAAAAATAAAGACCTACTTATAAACGAAACACTTTCGAAGAAAAACTACACTTTTATGTAATTTATTTGTAAAATTTATGGTAATAAAAATAAAATTCTTAAAAAATACTTATTTTTCTGTCTTGTGCAGATTAAATGAAAATTTCTGACAAAAGAAGTAAACTGGTAATTTCATGTATTTTGCATATTTTATGAGAAGAATTTCAATTTTTCCTGCATTCTGGGTAATTTTTAATAGATTTTTGGTATTTCCTGTGTTTTCTAGAGTACAAAGGGACTACAGTGATGCCGACAATGAAGAGATGTAAAGTGGTAATAAAAAAGCTGGAACCTGTCATGATAAGAAAAAAATGCCGGGTCATGTTAAAGAGAGCTGGTAAAATACTTCCGTATATTAAGTATTCCTATGAAAGTGATTTATAATATCTTATAATACTACTTAGAGTTATCAAGTTTAAAGATAGTTAAAACAATATATGTTGTAGTCAATATATCTATACAAGTATGCTTTCAAAAATCCACACATCTTAAACAAAGGGTATTGCGAATATTAGGATAACTTATATGTTAGAAACTCATTTGAAAAGCAAATCATTGTGTATAAGATCGTTTTTATCACTTTTAACTGAATTGAAATGAAAGAAAGTGGTGAATTTATTTGTTTAATAGAGAAAAGAAAGAAAATGGGAAAACTATGAAAAATCTTGAAAATGTATCAGAGTATAGAGTCCATCACACTAGAATGGGAAGAAATGTTTTCAGGTTGAACACCGTCCATTCTGGCTTCCTTTAATTGCTGCCCTGAATCAATTTAATCATTAATGATTAAGATATGACAAGTATTACATTTACTCTCCTCCCCTTTATTATTAAAATCTCAATAAATTCTAAAATAACTAGGTATTTATTAATGTATACAAAAAAAAAAAAAAAAAAAAAAAAAATCAATTTTATAAATTTTAAATAGAATGAAATTTGTTTAATTTTACTTCAAATTAGAGACTGGCCACACAGGGGTTTAAACAACTTCGCATGCAAAAACCCTGAAAACAGCTATTTGGTTACAGAATAAATGACAAGGGAAGATTTATTAATGTCATATTATATATACATATATATATATATATATACACATACATACATACATACTTTTAATAAGACATAATATTTAAATATTATAGACAAGTAATATTTAAAGAGTTCTTAATACATTATAACGCAAACCAACCATTTAAAAATGATAAAATTCAATAAAAACAAAAATTCTAGCTAACATGAAATTCAGAAACAGAAAAAATTTTCAAAACCCCTCAATACTGGGATGGCATTTGAAAAGCAATTGCACCTCCATAAAACAATTACTCTTTAGTCATAAGTTACTTTATTCCACACTACTTTTGGTAATAGATCCTGGTTCTAATAACTTATTAATTTTATAACCTGTTACTGTTTATTTGATATGGGATTAAAGTCTATTCATTTTGAAATATACAATATATGTGTCATGCATAGTGCATATGTTTAATATTTTTTTAGATTCGATATTTTCGAACAGTTATCTTCACTTTAACAGTAAAATTTATGCGATTTAAAAAAAAAAAAAAAAAAAAAAAAAAAAAAGCAGAAAATGCTTTTACTAAATATTGGTAAAGAAAATTAAAAAGTTATACACAAATGCTTATCCTGAATGTGTAAACTCACGCTTCTGATAAACCTAAAGTACTCTTATTTAAACATGCAAACAGAATTTTTCAAATTCCACTGAACAGCATAGTACTATTTTTTCCAACAAGGAATGTGCAACATAACATGATATATAAAACATATCATTCAATACTGTTAAAGGCACTTTTGAATATGCTCTCAAATTAGAAACAATTGTTTTTAAGGTTAAAATTTTATTCACAAAAATCTCATGGTTTAATTTTTTCTTTTTCTCTCTCTTTAATCTTTAATAATCATATATGATCAGAAATAATTTTTCAGAGCCTTTTCACTCGTACTAAGTCATCAAAAATAGCCAAGATAAAAATCAAAGAAATTTACTAGGAACAGAAAAGCTAAATATGTAATATTTTTCTCAAACTATGCTTTGATTGCTCGATAAAATCCCATACACGCACACTAAAAGAAGTTTAAAACAAAGTTTGTCACTTTAACACATGTTATATGCACTTATGCAATTTCAATCCAACCTTTTATACACATCAGCTGCCATCAGTGATTTTAAATGTACACCAACTATCATTCTTCTCCTTGTCCTTCCTCTGATAATATTATCCTGAAGTGATTGGCGAGGCAGACCAGAAAGAAAGGCTGCTATGCTCAAAAATGACGTGACCAAGCGGGTCTCTTACTACCTTTCTTTGCTTTCGCATTTTGTGCTTTTGAGTGTAGTGTAGTAAGTAGTATATTGAGCACGTGCTAGTGCTGAAAACTAAGTTATTTTTCTTTAATTATCATTAATGATCAATATAAAGTCTGTCTTTCATATCTGAAAATTGAGAAATATAGAGTTAACATAAAACGTATATTTACCAAAACCTTTTGTGATCAATTTATGTTGATATGATAGTAAAGATGAAAATGTTGTAAGAAATTTCAATTTTCAGCATATATCTGGAGTTTTATTTCATCGAGTAAGTTCCATTTCATTACTATTGCTATGTAATATTAGATTTTTTTCTATTATGCTATTGTAAACAAATATTCGGATTCTACTAATATAGCTTATTAAGTTAAAATTCTAATATGTTGTATAATTTTCCTTGCATATTAATAAATTAACATACTAAAATATTGTGTGTTTTTTAAGTACAGAGCCATGCTCTGAATTCTTAAAAAGAAAAAATACTTTATTTTATTAAAATATGTGGTAATATTTTTAAGTACTAGTACATGGTAGATGCAAATCAGTATCGACATAATAGCACTTTATTTTTCCCAGATATTTTATTGTAATAGCCGTAAAAATATAGCAAATGAACAAAACTATAATAAAATGCTTACTGATCCCCCCCCCACCCAATGCTGAAGTCCTACATTTATATTAAGCTTTATTATTTAATATGTATATTATTAACCTTTTAAAATAAATATATATATTTTTTTTTTTTTCATTTTCAGAAATAAATTAACTAGTTAGTTTTATTTTATTGTTTTTGTAGGAAAAATGTATACATTTGTGCTATTATTATTGAAATAATGTGCATAATATATTTAGTTCTCTAATACAAATCCTCCATATATCAAATTCTTAATTTTAAAATACCTATTCTATTTATTATAATCAATTTTTATTATGTCCTAGTAGATTTTAGAAAATATCTAGTTTATAAATGCATACCTACAATCTACATTTTTTTTTTTTTTTTTTTTTTCTTTTAATCATAATTTACAAAGAAGCTCAGCAGAATAAAAATATATAAATGCTTGTAGAATTTGTTTCTTTTAATATTGTGTTTTTATATTAAGTCTTCTTATTTAATTTTAATACGCAGGTAATATTAAATTTCAAGGTTTTTTTTTTTTTTTTTTTAAGCATAATTTACTTTGCAAATGTTTATTAAATCATTGATATTTTTGTAAGATAATAAAATTTATGGAAATAAGGAGAGTATACTTTTAATTATGAATTATTAAGTTCGGAATTTTTATCTTGATAATAATATACCATACACTATATTGCATATAGTTAAAAAGGTAATTTACAATAGCATAATCAAATTAAATTTAATAATGCTAAGCATTAGTTGTGAAATGGATATACCCAAAATCAAAACTTTACACATATTCCTGAAATTTCTTACAACTTTTTCTTTATTACTTTATTAATGACATCTGTGTCTTTTGAATAACGAAGGTAACACTAAGATAAGAAATTAAAATTATGCATTACTCTAAAATTATAAAACACTTTCCTTTATTACTAGATATAAATAGGAGTGGGAGAAAAACTAAATGAAGGTTATTTATAAATACCAAGACAGTGAAAATGCAATTTTAATGTGGATATTTATTATATATGTAAATAAAATATTCGCATTGTAGGGACTGGAATGACAGTGTGATTGAATGAATGTTACTTTACAACAAGAAAGTAAAATCATGTACCACTTATGAATTATGAAACCATCTCCTATCTTTACATAATATATTAAAAGTGAGTGTGAATCCAAGAATGACCGAGTGAATGCTATTTAATATATCAAAAAAATAATAGTACAATAATAAGAAATTAAAATCATGTATCATGATCATACATAGATAATCAAAGAATTGCGATCATCATATTATATAATAAAAAAAGAGAACGAAACTGTGAATTTTTAAATAAATTCTATTTTAAAAAAAAAAAAAAAAAAAAAAAAAATGTAAAATTCTGCATCTTTTATAATTTATAAAGGATTTAGAGATGTGAAATAAATAATTGTAGACAAGACTTGAAATCTGTAGGAAACAGTTTTTTTTTTTTTTTTCTCTCTCCAACAAAATTTTATATCGCAATTAGTGGTGTGATTAAGTGACAATTATTAAATAGTATTAAAACATGAAATTACACAGTGTAAAATCTAACTTATATTTATATGACAATTTTAAAGTTAAAATATTTATAATTTGAAAATTATATATTTTTTCTTTATTCTTTTAACTTTTACAATGATATTCTAATTTTTTTTTTTTATAACACTTAAGTGAAAAAAAAAAAAAAAAAAAACATGCATATATGTTTAAGTAAGTATTCAATTCACGATGGAATATTCGGTATTTGGTAAAATTCCGGTTATCATTACATTATTGGTGGTATTAAGTATTAAAGAAAAGTTTGGAATAGGAATTGACTTCATACTTTTGAAATTATAAATTATTTTTATGTAACAAGTATTTGATATCTAAAAAATAGCTTTTTTTTAAATTATTTATTTTAATAGTATTTTATTTATTTTTTGTAGACAATAACATTTCAATTTAGTTTATTATTTTCTGATAATAAACCCGATGCACATAAAATAATTATATAATGGCAGAAAGATACACAATATTTCAGTAAATGAATTTTTTTTTTTTCAATGATGCATAATATATTATAAGCAGTGTTAGAAATAAGAATTTCAAACTAGGCGTCAAAATGACGCCTGGATTAAATTTTTTGGGCATCAAAATGAAAAATCTAGGTGCCATCTATAATTAAATATGTATATTAAGATAATAATAATATTAATAATAAAGCATCAACTTATAAATAATATATGCAAGATTATATAAAAAATATTTATGTAATGAATGTAATTGCATTGACAATATTAAATGTACATATTTAAAATCACAAATTTATTCTTCGCCCAAAAGATACATCATTCCACCACAATTTAATAGCATTTTCCGGGCAGAAATCTTCCAATTTAGGGCTGTTTAATTTAATCATTAACAAATCGTTAACTACTTTCATAGAGATATGATTTCTTAAATCAGTTTTTATTAGGTTCAATTGACTGAAATAGACTTGTTTACAATCTGATGGGATTGGGAAAATTATTAGGTATGATGAGGAAAAAATCCAGGCGTCAAATATGGCACCTGTGATTGAAATTCCAGGCGTCAAAATGAAAAAACTGGTGGCAAAATGCGACTAACGACTGCTTATTTCTAACCCTGATTATAAGCATTTTTGCAATATTAAAGAAAATTGCTACTAAATACTTTTATGCATAGTTTCACAGTAATCATTCAATTTATACTATTAAAATATTTCAAATTTCCATATAAATTTATAATTTGAATAATATGTTTTCTTTTAAAAAGATTCCGAGATCAATAAATTTTTAATTGGGATTTATTTTGTACAAATAATTTACTTTAAATTGATATTTATTTTATAAGTGCAAAACATAAGCAAGAACGCATTATCTTTCATAGCAAACGCATTATCTTTCTTGGGCCCCCCCGATGGTCATGCGAAGTTCTTTTTCACCGTCCGGTGTGGCAGCCCCTGTCTTTTAAGTCTGCCTCGAGCGACTGGGGTAATACTTTTAAAGCTATTACTCAAAACTAAAGAAATGCAGCTAGTGATTATATCACTTCATGTCAAAATAATCAACATTAAATACAGTAGAGAGCCAAAAATCCACACAGCTCAGGACCAGAGGTTGTGCAGATTTTAAGGCCCATAAAAAAATTATTTTCATTTTGAATAATAAAAGAAGATTATTTTTCAAACTAAACATATACTAGTGAATAATAACACTGAATATTAAATTACTAGGTTCTTCACATGTAGTTCGTATCAAACTAAACTTGAACCTGCAAGATTTATTTATTTACTGTAAATAGCAGTAGCACAAATTTATTTTCTAAGAATTTTATTGAGTTCTTCCTAACAATTATGCCTTCATCAAACAGCATTTAAAAACATTAGCTTGTTATTATTTACCTGACTAATATCATCATTATAATAATCATTTTCTTTTGATAAAGTTAATATACTATCAATAATTTCATTAGCAGCAACTTTGTTCTTGCAGTCTTTCACAGTATTTTGTTTTTCTCTTTTGTAATCATAAAATGCAAGCATATATAAAATCTGCATTCGAAATCTTTTTCAAAAATTCTGATTTGCTGTTTTTTTTTTTTTTTAACTTATTAATAGTGAATTTCATTGTTTGTATCTGACAAGCTGTGCGAATTTCTGACTTTGGCAGATTTTAGGTCGGCGGATTTAAGGCTCTCTACTGTATGTATATATATATATATATATATATATATATATATATATAATTTATATGACTACAAAGTTAATTTGACAATAATACTTTGCAGTCTTGGTTGTATTAATTTTCTTAGTAGTAAAAAAGTGTTATTTATTTTAGATCTCAAGCAGTTGACATACGAGTCTCCAGCGCAAAGCCCATTGGTAAAGAGGAGGCCGAAACTCCATGTGGTTAGGAAGATGCAAAGAACGTACATGCGACATATGCATGAAGCTGCTTTAGAGCTGCATACAGGAAGAGTAACAAGTAAGTCTAAAATGTCATAAAATTTAATCTCATATTGAAAATATTTTTTGATTAGTTAGTGGATATGTACATATGAGATTTCAAAATAAAAATACATAAGGAAAAATAAAATAAAGTATTATCCAAAAAAAAACATTACCCTAAATCTTATTTCTAATCGACTAATTTCAGTCGAAAGAAAAAGAAAGAAAGATTTTGGTATTTTACATAGTATATATATATGAAAAATAAGAGGGATAATACATACTTTGTTTTAAGATCAAAAAATTAGATTTAAGCAACAGAAAATTGCTATATTAAAAAGAAAAAAAAAGTTTTATTTGCAAAAAATGGGTTTGTAATTATTTATATATATATATATATATATATATATATATATATATATATATATATACACATATATACACATATACATATATATACACACACACACACACACACTACTGGCCATTAAAATTGCTACACTAACAAGGAATGATAATAATGGTATGAAATTTGTTGGACACATACATTATAATAGGAAGAACAATTCATTAAAATTTCAGGAAATTTGGAGTAATATGTACTGAGAAAACAGTACATAAAGCAGCACCCTCTGTGAGCAATAACAGCACATATCTGCTTAGGCATTGCATCGAACAGCGATTGGATGACATGTTCATGTACGGGTAGAGCACTTCATGAAGCTTCAACACTATGCCAAAATTCATCGATCAAAGTTACTGGTGAGTGGTGGGGGCCAGTTGCTTTTCAACTATTAAACAGTCATTTTCATTGGTGCGAGATCAGGGGAACACGCTGGCCAGAGCAACAGTCGAACACATTCTGTATCAAAGAAGGTCCGTACAATATAAACAACTTGCGGTCGTGCCTTATCTTGCTTAAATTTTGCACTACGGAGGCCTCGAATACAGGACAGAGGGGCAGGCCTTAACACATCAGAAAATTAATGGCTGCTGTTCAGAGTGCCAGGAATACGAACACGAAGTAATCAAGACGTATATCCCATGGGAACCCATAACATTGCAAATGATGGACAGTATAATGATGTCGAATCCCAGCTGGCAATGTGCATTATTCATAATGCCGTTAAATACGGATAAGGCAATCTTGATGCTGTAAACAGGATTGTGATTTGTCTGAAAAGTGACTTCCCGCCATTCCTGCGTCCAGGTTCATCGTTGATCACACATTAATGGCGCCCATATCAGTGATGCATTTTGAGGATAATCAGAATTTTGGTAGCCGCATACTGAGTCACCACCTGGATTGATAGTATGTGGTACCATTGGATACATGTCCCGTTAACCTTGTTTTCATTTCCGCCACTCTGAATACCAGCTATTACATTACTGACGAGTTAAGGCCCATCGCTCTGCCCTATGTTCAAGGCCTCCGAAGCGCAACATTTAAGCAGGACAATGCACGACCGCAAGTTGCCCATATTATCTGGACCTTCATTGATGCCGAATGTGTTCGACTGTTGCTCTGGCCAGCACATCCTCCTGATCTCGTACCAATGAAAATGACTGTTTAATCATTGAAAAGCGACTGGACCCACACCACTCACCAGTAACTTCGATCGATGAATTGTGCCATCCTGTTAAAACTTCTTTAAGTGCTCTACCCGTACATGTCATCCAATCACTGTTCGATTCAATGCCTAGGCAGATATGTGCTGTTATTGCTCACAGAGGTCGCTGCTTTATGTACTATTTTCTCAGTACATATTACTCCAAATTTCCTGAAATTTTAATCAATTGTTCTTCCTACTATAATGTATGTGTCCAAGAAATTTCATTCCGTTATTATCATTCCTTCTTGGTGTAGCAATTTTAATGGCCAGTAGTGTATATAAATAATTGATATTTTAACCTTAATTATTTAACATTTAATAGATACATGTCAAAACCAACACAACAGAAATACACACACCGGTGATTCAAAATAGATGTTACAGCAATTTTCTCATAAACTAAGAAAGACAGAAACATACTTCCAATTACAAAATTGGTGCAAATTAAGAGTAGATTTCAGATATGGCTTTTTTGTACAAGAGGCTGTATACACATTAAATATGATATTTAATTTTTATATGGCCCCTTCTATCATATGACTTATGCATATTTAGAAAAATATTCTCCTCAGTCCAAGAAAAAAAATCATGTTTCTAAGCGAAAATTTCACCGAGTTACTGCAATTTTGAAATTCTAGCATTTTTTGCCAAGTCTTAAGGGGTTGTATCAAAAGTGAGAAATTGTAATTACTATAGCTTTTGCAATAAGTCAGATTGATCAGTGGTTTTTTTTTTTTTTTTTGGACGGGGGGGGATTTTTTTTCCCCCTTATTCAGGGAAAGACTGCTATTTTAACCTGCAACATCTCTCTTTCCCCTAGTGAATACACATTGATAATTTATCAAATAAAATTTATGAATAATTTATGTACTAAAAGGGAATTTTCAAATTCATTTTTCTTCCTTTTCCTTTATACATTCTCTTACCCATATCAATGGTGTAAAGTACAGTTTGAGTCAAATTCCTGAAAATTAGCTTTTGTTATATTTTCACGTTTTCAGATCCTCTGAATTCAAAAATCATGTTTTTAGTGGTTGGTCTTTATCTGTGTGTGTGTTATTAGCATATCTCAAGAAGAAACTGTAGCAGGAAATCCAAATTTGATTTTCTAAATCCATATCATATAGCAATGCTACACTAAGCTATTCGTTGTGGCCAGACAAAGGGTTGTGTACAGGGTCATCAGCGAGAATTCAAATACATTACGTCTGTGAGTGAAATTTCTCATGTACAGTGTGATATCTATAGGCTGCCCTAAACAAAATGAGAAGACGACTTTTTATATGCATAAAAGCATATTTTCTGTAGATTTTGGTATGCCAGTCATTCATCATTTATTTACAGGGTTACTAAGAGTATTTGAATATATTGGAGCTACACTTGGGAATTACTAAAGTATTTCATGTTAAGTATTTTACATATAACACTAAATTTACATACACAAAGTCATGTGTATATAGTTTATAGACAATATACATGGCTACCTAAAATTAGGGTAAATATATTTTCATTAAATATAATTGACATAGGTGCTTTGCTGCAAATTTCTTTTTTTTTTTTTTTTTTTTATGTCAAAGAACACTGCTGATACGGAACGAAAAATTAATTAATAATAACTATACTGTAAAAGTAGTTTTTGGAGATTGATTTTTTTTCTGTATAATATGTTTTGAGGCCTCCTGAATACGAAAGTCAAATTTTTAGTGGTTGATCTGTATATATAGATATATGGATTTTCAGCATAATTTAACAACAAATAACTGTAGGAAATTCAAATTTGGTACTTTGGATTGCATATCTAGTTGTCACTTGAAAAGTTGATCAAGATTTGTAAGTTTCAAGGAAATTAATAATAGATTTGATTTTTGTTTTAATAAATGTAGGCTTGTAATTAAACAGAAGGGCAGTAACCTCCCCCCCCCCCCCCCCGGACACAGAATCATACATCAATCCCATATATTCTATGCAAAAAATTATTTTACAATGTTAACCCTTAACTGGAAACATGAAAAATTGTTACACAAACAGAAACGTATAGTCTGTGAGACTGCTGACATTTAAAAATTTACTGTAAAAATTAAAATAAAACTTTAAATAGTTTACAAAATAGTAAACTTAAACACATATTCTTTTATATTAATGTATTAACATCACCAAATTAGGAGAAAGATTAAGTGGAATGATAAAAACTGAAGACGTTAATTTTTGTGTAGAGGGTATGTAGACGCAGCAGTTTCACAGACGGCATATTTCTGGTTAAGGGTTAACAATAAATATGAATTTCCTTATGATTTTTACAGTAGAAAGTTATTTAAGTGTAATTTATAAGAATTTCTGTCCCAAAACACAATGCATTGGCATTTTTTGTGCATTCCTGAACATAAACTGATTGTAGAGGACCTATTAATGCCATTTTAAATAGGGATTATTCCATAGTAAACACATGAATAACAATTTTTTTTAATTTCTGAAAATATTTATGGACACTGGGGGCGGGCAGACAGACAAATGGACAGTCAGACAAAGTAAATATGCAAAATGAAATCATTTTCACAGTTAAAAATTGTTAGAAAATGTTTAATGTAAAAGAAAATGCAATTCCAGAAAATATCCAATAATAACCCGTAACGCATGTGAATATTTTTGTGTGCCTTGTAAAGTAAATCTAATGCTAATCATACTGTACACTATAGGCAGCATTCTTTAGTGCATATGAATAACATATTTCAATTTCATTAAGATTTATGCAAAGTAATTAAAATTTGGTTTATAGAAATATCTTTCATAGAATGCAATGCTTTAGAATACTTTCGGGTGTCCCTGTATACAAACCGGAGATGGTATTTACTCCTTTTTCTATAGAAAATATCCGATAGTAAACTTGAATAACATTTCAATTCTATTAATATATGCATAAATGAAAGGTATTAAAATATGGTTTATAAAAATACCCCTCATAGAACACAATGCTTTGGAATACTTTGATGTGTCCCTGTATACAAGCTATCAGAAGTATTCATTCTATTTTCAATAAGGAACATCCAATGATGAACTTAAATAACATATCAGTTGAATCTTCATGGGAGTTAGAGGGGGATGGACAGAAAGACGGATGGACAGACAGACAAACCAAAGTCATTAACACTTTTCAATCTTGTTGGAATTGTTAAAGAGCTGAAGTCATTAAAATTTTTCAGCCATGTTTTAAAGTGGTAACAAAAAATAACGTGCGAAATTTTCACATGGTTTTGCTAGTCTTAATTTTCTTCCTCGCTTAGTGTGTTTTAATTTGCAGGTGGCTCCTTAAGGAATTTAACTATTAAAAATTTTTAACACTACGGAATAATGTAAATTTGCATTAAGTTCTTAAAACTGTCGATTTCATTTGTTTGAATGATTTTAGTTGCTATTTTAAAATGAATGATCTTTTTTAATTTTTCTCATCTCATAAATAACCCCCTAAAGTGAGCCCTTTGGTGTCGAAAAATAGATGTCAAAAGAGAAAATAAAGTGGTATTATAAGTCATTTTCAAATTACAATAACTCAGTTAAATTTTCACTTAGATAATTCCCCCCCCCCCCTCAGAACAAAGAGAATATTTTTCTAAATTTAAGTCATATGATAGGAGGGACCGTATAAAAATTAAATTTTGTATTTTAATATGAATGTACAAAAAGCCATATTTGAAATCTACTCTTAATTTGCACCAATTTTGTAATTGGAAGTATGTTTCTATCTTTTTTAGTTTATGAGATAATAGCTGTAAGTACTATTTTGAATCATCTGGCATGTATCTATATGCCAGAGGTAAAGGATATCGTATCACAAAAATGTAATTTCTTTAGAAATGATATTAATGATGTTGTAGTGAAATAATATATTTGCCATGAATAAAAAAAATTGGACATTAGTGCTGACTATAGACTAATTTGGCAGGGTGCCCCCCCCCCCTGCCCCAAGCAGTTCTTTTTCAACCTATTTCAGCACCTGGCGTCCTTTTAAAAACTTTTCAGCACCAAGTGGCTTTTTTTTAAATATTTTTTAAATGTTCAGAAGCCTTTAGATACTTTTCTTCCTGACAAGTAACCTTCTAGCAATAGTTTTACAGCAGTCCTGAAAGCACAATTACTTATAGCCTACATATATACTCATAAAATTAGTACTTTACTTTTGTCACATACAAAATTCATAACATATGACTGCAAATTATGCCCTTTTTATTGAATTCCCCTTCTTATTCTAGAGTCAGCACTTGATATGGTTTTATTTTCCTCTGTCCTATCTCCTTTACAGTCATTTGGCACAGAGCTTAATGCCTCTATATAAAACAAAACATGTACATTAAAAATATGGTGCCAAAATGGACATGTCCTCCTTTATCTCAGGGGTACAGATATATTTAAATATTATCCTCAAAATCTATTATAACAAGTAACAACCCAATTTTAAAATATATAAAATAGCAAAATCATTAAACATTTATGGATGTTTTATTTTATTTATTTATTTTGAGGATTGGGGGGGGGACATAAAAATTTTTGGTCCAAAATTACTGGATATAGTGATATTATTTAAATAATATCACATATTGCGTGCTAATTACAGTACTTTTTGGAGACAGTTTGGCGAGCTCTCATGCTTGACTTTGAAAATCCAGTATTCTTCAATTAATTAAATAATTTAAAAAAATTCTGTGCACATTTTTTTTTTTTTTTTTTTAATGTAATGCAAAATCAGATGAAAAACACTTTAAATAGATTTAAAAAAGAATTTGTGCTTTATAATTTTAATTAACTAATTTAAATACGAATTAGTAAAGCAACTCTGACTTGACTGCAAAGATTTTTTTTTTTCTTTCTTTCTTTTTTAAATCAGTATAAATATCATTTGCTAATACTGTTGATGGCTTTGTTGAACGCTTAAGTTTCTTAAATATAAAATTCTTTATATTTTGATTTTTGAGTTTAGATATATTTCACCATTTAAGTTATATTTTGCAAGCTCAAACGATAATTTTAATTTTACTCAATTTATTTCAAGATTCATTTTCTTAATTTATTGGCTACTATCATGCCTATAAACACTTTTAATGTCGTATGGATGTTATATATAAAGGCTATATAGAAAAGAATATGGAAGTTTCAGAGGAACAAATTCTACTAAAATAACAAATAACAGATTTTAGAAAAATTTTTAAACTAAGGATTAGTGCGACATTCTAAATCCTCTCTGCATTATGTTTGTAACGCCAACTAAAAATCAACACTTGTTTTTACAAAAATTAATATTTAAAATTTTTGTAAATTTATTTTAAAGTTGTAAAATGAAAAACTTCATTTAGTGAAACTTCTTGTTTTATAATTTTAAAATAAAACATTACAAAATTTTAAAAATATGGTTTTTGGAAAGGAAATTCCGATTGATTTCATAGTTACAGGATGGCTAGTATTAGAACTTTTCTGAATTCTTTGACTTTTCCCTCACTATTTTTTACCATTTTCTTTCACTTATGCTGTTTAATTCCCACAAAAAACTCTCAACATTAGTGAACAAATTTGTAATTTACAATAATAAGCTTTCAAATATGGCTTATTTCCACAAAATTTGTCAATTCTTTGACTTTACATAAAATTCTCTGACTTTTCCCAGACTCACAAGGGAAGTATGAATCAGTAAAATTGCTCTTGAAACCAAACCAAGCTTAAATTAAAGAGCATGGTTGAAAACATAGGGTACAGTCGAAATTTGCTGCACCAACCTCCATGGGGGCGACATATAAGCCTCTAATAGTTTTAGTTATTTCTATAAAAGCCAACAAAACACACATCGTAATAGAAACGAATGGTGCTGTGGTAGCGTGCTTAAATTCTGATAGAGAGGTCCTCGGATCGAATCCCCGCAAAGCCGTTTTGTATTTAAATCTTCTATTTCAAATAAAATATTTATTTTTTACATTTTTAATTAAATTAAATCATTAATTTAAGAGAAAATATTAATTATATTAAGAAGATTTTTTTTTTTTTTTTTTTTTTTTTTTTAAGTATTCCAGTTAATAAAGTATTGACCATGAATTTATGAAATATATATTTTCATTTTTTTATTTATAGAAAAGAAAATAATATTTAAAGCTACGAATATAGTTTCTAATTTATAACAGTTATGATTAAAATTAGAAAAATCATGAAACCATATGTATTTTTCACAATTAGAACAAGAAATATGAAAAGATTGATCACAAATATTTGAATTTCAATTTTGTTCACCGTCAATTATTGTTCATCACGAACATTTTGTTAAATATTTGGCTTTTTGTCAAGATTACTAGATTTGTAAAATCCATATTTACCCAGATTTTGAATTTTTTAAGATGTAAACTAATTATAATTTAGTAACATCATTGAGAAAATTTGTCGTCATGTTCAATATTATTATCAGTTCTTCCAACACCACTAAATTTGACAGTTGTTTAATGAAACATTTGAAATAAAAGTTAAATGTGACATTGAATAGTTAAGCAACAGCTGTTGTTCATTCAGGATTTTTCATGTAAAAAATGCATGAATAAATAATACAATTGAGAGCAGACAATTAACTCTTGATATTAATGTCGTTGTTAAAAAATAGTAATTAGAAATTTACATAAAACGTAATCATTAACAAAACTTTATCGGAATGTAATCATTAACAAAATCTCATCTAAATAAAATATAAAAATATTTACTGTTAAATTGTTAATTTCTTTAAATTTAATAAATAAATAAATAATTGGTTAAAAATTTAAAAAAAAATTATTGAACTGCCCGAGGGAAAAACAGAAAAACTACTTGTTTTAATATAATTAATATTTTCTCTTAAAATAATGATTTAATTTAATTAAAAATGTAAAAAACAACAAATATTTTAGTTGAAATAAAAAATTAAAATAAAAAACGTCCGTGCGGGGCTCTATCTGAGGACCTTCGCAACAGAAGTCAAGCACGCGAAGCTCATTCGCACAGCACCATTCGCTCTTGTTACGACCTGCGTTTTGTTGGCTTTTATAGAAATAACTAAAACTATTAGGGATTACATCTCGCCCCTATGGGGGTTGTTGCAGCAAATTCGTACTGTACCCAATGTTTTCGACCATGCTATTTAATTTAAGCTTGGTTTGGTTTCAATAGCAATTTTACTGATTCATACTTCCCTTGTCAGTTACCAGACTTTCCCTGATCAGTGGTTACCCTGAGTCATGGTTTTTCTGAATGTAAAAACTGAATTATGCAATGAATGATAAACAAGTAAATTTTCTCATAGGTTAACATGGAATTGAGAAGACCTTGATGCTCACTAACCGAGAGTTAAAATTCTCACACAATGGTACTTTAAAAACTAATGTACAAAATATAAATATGAACACATTAAATTTGTATTAAATGAATCATATGTATTCAATTTTATAATACATTTCAATTATTATTTTTTAATTATATTTTACGTTTCAGAAGCTCGAGCCACTGGAGCCTTAAATTTAAAGTTGAGACCTCGAAGCAATGGAAAAGTGGTGTAAAGAATGATGTAAAAGAATAAATGTGAAAGCAATATTTATTTGCTTCTGACATTATTACTGTACTGTTTGTATTATTACTGTTTGTATTTCTTACATGAATAAAATGTCTTGAAACTAATGTCTGAATACATATTGTCTACAAATATTACAATTAGATTTTAACACTACAATTGGCTTCTTGGTTACTCACATTGGTGCTGGCAGGGGTGGAGTGGGGTTGTGGGTTTTAAGGCCAATTGACTGCACTTAGGTCTTAGGCCTGAGGCGGTGTGCCCTCTGTGGAGGCTTTTCTAAGGGATCCTAACCCATATTTACACAAGTTTTGGAGAAAGTCCCAGAAAACTCCAAATGGCTAAGCCAACGAGCACAACCTGGGACCTCACATCTACCAGCTTTGAGTGCAGAATTTATCGGCCGCTGGTGGGCTTTGGTACTAGCAGAAAAAATTTGAGAGGGAATGAAAAGGGGGCAATCTAATTTTATACTCATCTTGAAACAACTTCACTGCAGAGAATGGAGAAAAAAAGGGTCATACTTACACTAAAGTGTTTTTCTCTTAATAAATATTTTAAAATGATTTTGTAATTTCTTTTTAAAAATTAAGAAAGAAATTTTATCAAACTTCAAGATCAAGTGAGAAGCCATGCCCCCCCCCCCTCCTCTGCCCATAGTTGTTGCTGCTAACAGTAACTCATTTATGACAAGCTTTTAGAGAAAAATTATGGGGACATTTTATGCATGTATACAGGGTGCAAAGTAAAGTAACGAGAAGACCTTTATTTCCGCAATCACAGGTCACAGATATATACTTCCAATTAAAATATTTATGATATGGCAAGCTTAAAAATAATTTTTTTTTTTTTAATTACAAAAATGAACTTTTTATGCAGCTCCCAGATGACTCTAGTCATATTAAGTAAAAGTTTATACTTATCCCCACAAATAGAACACAAAAAAAATTCACTTCTGTGTGTCAAAATTGATAGATATTTAGTTTCAAAGTTTGGGATTTTTCAGGCTTTTATTAAGGGATCATTTAAAAATACTGAATAAAGCCCTAGAAAATGCAAAAAAAAAAGTCCCAAACTTTGAGGCTAAATATCCGGATCAATTTTGGGCATATAGAAGTGAACTTTTTTGCATTATTTTTGTTGGGATAAGTGTCAACTTTTATTAAATGTGACTAAAAAGGACCTGAGAACTGTATAAAAAGTTGATTTTTATAATTTTCAAAAAAACTGACTTAAAAAAAAAAAAAAAAAAAAAAAAAAAATGCCATATCATAAATGCTTACATTAAAAATATTTTGCAATTGCTAGTATATGTTTGCAGTCAATGTCTGCAGAGATTAAGGTTTTCACTTCTTGTTTTGCACCCTGTATATATGAATACACATATAAAGTGGATTTCCAATTTAGAAAGTACTTAGAACAAAATATCCAGTATCCACACAGAAAAAAAAAAGGAGCTGAAATGTAAGGTTATTTTAATATTTAAAATTTAGTTAAATGCTTCATCATAAAAAATATATATATACAGGGTTATTGTAATTAAAGTTCACCTATTTAGAAGGTTCTAGAGCCAGTTCTATGGCTCCAAACGAAACAAAATTTCACTAGTATATAGTACAAGCAATGTGTTCTGGAAAAAAAAAAAAAAAAGTGTTGAAATTTCCGTCAATTGGTGGCACTGCTCCAATATCTAACGTGATTTTTGCAGATTCATTTCTATCAATACGGATGAATTAAAAAAAAAAAAAAAAAAAATTAAATTTTTTGCAAAAATCGCCTTAGATATTGGCACAGCGCAACACTGGTGTCAATTTTAAGGATGGCAAACACTGTCCTTCACCTTATAAGGCAGGTTAAACATTCAAAATGAGAAGTTTCTATAGAAACAAAATAATTTAACATGAAATTCAGAGACAGCAAAAATTTTATAAACTCTAAATTCAGGAGCAGTTCCTGAAAAGTTTCACCTTTCTTCGATTAATGAAATTCACGACAGGATAAAAGAAATGTGGCAAGTTTAAATTTTCTTAAGTCACCACTTTATTTCGTTTACTCGCCATTACAGTCCTGCATTGAGTCAGGTTGCCTAATTTTTTCTATGTACGGGTTGGGTTTAGTTTTCAAGGTGTCGGGTCGCCTTGGTAACCTCTTTCAATTTTTTTTTTTTTTTTACATTAATAAGATTATTTTCTTAGAAACTTGTATGCCAATAATGAATATACATTTATTTAAATCATTTACAGTAAAATAAAGGTATACCATCCGAGTAAAACAATTTAATAAAATAAAAATATTTATAAAGCTGTGAAAAACAACTCCCTCTCTGACAACGGTGTCGTGTTACTTGCGACCGTGCGATTTCCGAAATAGGGGATTACCGTGTGTTTTCCGAATGGAACACCTGTTAGCTTGCCCTCCGCTTCTTTCCCCTCCCAGAGAGGCCAATTCCCCTCTCCTAATCTATGAAGGGATTGACTGCTTTTGTTAGAAGTTGTCTGGAAGAAAAATGATATATTCGGACTTTGAAAGTCAACCCTTCTCATTTTTATTTGGGTATGTCCCCTCTCTGGTCATAGATAAGCTGATAAGATCTTTTAAATTTTGCCTGTGTTTTAAACATGATTATTGATCGTTATATGCGCTGATAAATGTGTATGGATGCTTTTAATCTGTATTCAAAATACTAATATGTATATATATATATATTCTAAGTATTTAAAAAAAATATTAAAAACTACTTTATTTATCAAATGTGAAAATTTTTAATAGTTCATTTGTTTAATAGAACTATTTGAGCTTTTAATTGAAAAACCAATTTTTAAATATTTTTAATTAAAAAGAAAAATTCTATGAATGATTAAAAATGAAATCAAATAAATAAAAATAGTTTTAAAAAATTAACTAAAACGATTAGATAAACAATTTATTTAATAAAAAAATTATACATTTCTAATGAATTGATTGAGATTACTTAATGGTAATGTTTCGTTTTTCAATGGGGGAAAAAAAAGAATCTGTTTTAAAATAATTTTAATATTAAAAGTTTATATATATATATATAGGGGTAGATAGATATAAGGATTATTATAATTAGAAAAATTAGTTAAAAAGGTATTTAATAAAATATTATAATATATACATATATATACATAATTTTTAATAATTAAATTAGGTACATTTTTTTTATATATTAATATATACATTTATATTAATATTTATGAAATTTTAAAATTCTAAATTTACTTAAGATTTTTAACATAAGCCATGAAAACACAGGAATACTGGAGTTTTTTTTTTTAAGTAAAACATAATATATGTGGGCAGAAATCAATATAAATTTTTAAATAATTATATTTATAATCTACATTTATTAAAAATTTTTTATCACTTGATTATTATTGATTGTATAAATATTCGTACCTGCTTATAGCTTGGACTGTTGGTGTTTGGTGTTTTGGGAGAAAGGCTGATTGACTACTCTAGGGGGGGAGGGTCTTTCTAAAGGGTCCTAGCCCATATTTATGCAGGTTTCTAAAAAAAACATTGAAAAACTTTTAATGGCTAGGCCGACAAGCACGCCCTGTGATCGAGCCCGGCATCTCAAGTCTACCAGCTTTGAGCGTAGAACCACTTGGCCGATAGTAGGCCCTACAGCTTAGAATAATAACTTTTAAAAAAATCTGTACGAGTAAATATTAAATTTATTACAATTTACGCATGTCCAGAGAGCGTTCTTATTCTCTTGTTTCACGGTAATTATAAGAATTTCAGACACAATTCAATCTTGTTTAACATTCAGAATTATTGCTTTTTCTTAAAAACTTGCTATATCAACAGTAATTTAAAAAAAAAAAAAAAAAAAAGTTATATTTTTCTATAAAATATTTAAATGCAAAATATTAGTCTATGCTTTATTTTACTGGTTAAATATACAATACTAAAAGCACAATACTAAAAAAAATAAAATACAAAATGTTGTATTGCAAATAAAATTATTTATCAATTAAAATGATCTATCAATGATTTATAAATTATGAATTTTTAGAAGCCTAAAGTTTTATTTTT
This sequence comes from Salticus scenicus, assembly GCA_963930645.1. Taxonomy (NCBI): domain Eukaryota; kingdom Metazoa; phylum Arthropoda; class Arachnida; order Araneae; family Salticidae; genus Salticus; species Salticus scenicus. Next base: position 52,592,833 of record OZ005657.1, read on the forward strand.
ATATTAATCAAAATGTTATAAATGATGTTTCTCCAAAAACATTAATATATTTAACATAATACAATATTAAGCATAGTTACAAATAAATTTCATAGTAATATATAAAAGTATCACCGCATATTTCGAATGAACATAAAACTAATTCATAATCAAATTTTAAAAGCCTAAAGTTTTGTTTTTTACATTAATCAAAATGTTGTAACAATGTGTTTTTCAAAGAACATCAATGTATTTACTTTTCAAAAAATCTTTATAAACTATATTTTATTAAACTAAGTTTTTATATGACAATTAAACTATAAATATAGGTTTTTGACATTTTTGTCAAGGACGTTTTTGACATGATGGTTTAAACCGTCAAAAATTGTCATGCGTCAAAAATCTGCCAACCCTGATAACAAATATGAAACAAGTATAACAGCATAAAATAATAATAATAATAAATTATTAACATTATTATGCAACATCTATGGATTTAAATAACTATTTTAATATAAAAGTTAGAAATATAATTCATGTATCAATCAGGGTTGGCCAATTTTTGCCAAAGTGGAAAAAACCATGGTAAAAACTGCGGAAAAAACCATCCCGGCAAAAATAGTTTTTACCACAATTTTTGCCAGTGGCAAAAATTACCAGTATTTCAAACAGGGTTTTAAGGATTTTAATTACATGATTTTAATGTTTGACTCATAATTTTAACAAATTAATAATTACACTCTTGATCAACTCATTCTTATCCTTATGTAAATCTTTAAAATAATGCATTCTAAAATTTCTTTAAAATGAAATTAACTTCAACAATTAACATATTTTTTTTCATTTTTAAAAATATTTAAATTACCTTTCTAAAAAATATTCTTCAATAATTAATTACTAGAATATTTGTGTTTTTCAATGTATTACATATTTTTGTTTACAGTAGGAAAAGTCAAATATTGAGTCAATTATTGACTCAGCTGTTCTAAAATTTGCCAGTCAGTCACTGATCATGCATTTTTTGGAATTGAAATGTAAATTGCAAGTAAACTCTCTCTCTCTGAATATGTCTTACTTAAGATTTTTTTACTTCTTTAAGAAAATAACTATTTTTTATTTATAAAGATAAAAACAAGCTATTGGAGGGAAAAAAAAAAAAAAATTCCACAGAAATAAATATTGTTTTTACCTTTAATATAATTATCAAATATATTGAGAGTGTGTTTAAGTTTTGGCTAAAAATACTATTTGTCTATCAAATTTTCAGGACAGAATTCCTAGAGAATCCATTTGATAAATATACTATTTAAACTTTCTTGTTGTAAATTCAAATACAGTTTGCTTTAGATAATGTTGAATCTTGTTTAACACAAAGATGTTGATATGGAAAGTACCAGTATAGTAGTAAGAAGATTTATCAAATATGGGAATTTATCTTTCATGGAAAAACATCTTTCAAAAACAGAAATAATTGTTAAATTTTTCAGAAAACATTAAACTCATACTATTCATTCAATACATCAGCAATTTCATATTTTATACCAAGACAAGAAGGTGGAAAGAAAAACAAAAATATGCATAAAATATATTGTAAATGCATGAAATTTTTTTTGTCAGTCTGCCGTAACTGGTCACCAATGGATATTTATAATCAAACATGGCACCCAGAATTTGTCGGACACTGACTATATATTATTATTAATTAATTATATTACTTTTTTAATTAAAAAAATCTTCAAAAATTTTTTTCATTGAAGTGCCAAATGAAAATTGAAAGGAATTGTGTTGTTTTAATTTTATTTTTCCACTTTTCCTAATTTTTTCCATTTTTGCCAATTTTTCCATTTTTGCCGCTTTTTGCCCGGTTTTTTCCACTTTTTGCCACTGTCCTGTCCTGGCAAAAATGCATTTTTGCCGGCAAAAACCCAACCCTGTCATGTATAACATAAGTTTAAAATAACATCACAATAATTATATTGTTTAAAAAGTATGGTTATTAATTAAGATGTTTAAGATAATAGTTAAATTATTGAATCAAATTGAAATTCATTTTAACGAATGTCTTTAAAAGTACAATATGACATGTTGCCTAACACAATTTTTAATATCCTTAATATTTCTGAACTTGCATATGGTCTAAAATCTCCTTTACATTATGATCATTTAATTAACATGTTAATTAATCAAATCTTTCAAAGATTTCCCATTAAATTTTATTTCTCGCTTGCTTTTTTTTTTTTTTTTTTTTTTTTTTTTTTTATAAGCCGTTGTGGCCGTTGCTCATTCTTCTTCTAGTGATTATTATTAGAAGGTTTTTAATTGAAATTGACTTTGTCATCGTGTCCTCGTGTCACGCTAGTAAACAATGCGCCTTCATTTTAAAGTAAATATAAGCTGTTTTGTTTGTCGCTCTGTGGCTCGGTTGGTAAGAGCGTCCTGTTAATAACGCAGTGGTTGTGAGTTCGGTCCCTGGAAGGTCCAGCGTGTTAGTTTTTGCAGATAATTAGTAGAAAAGGTCTTAATTGAAACAAGAAAACTTTTCGTTGCTTGCACTAAGAATTTTTTGAGGAGTTTTTTTAAGAAGCATTTTTTTTATTTAGATAGTGGAAAACACAAAACATTTTAGATATTAAAAAAGCACAAAATAAAATGTTTTAAGTAAAAAATACATTAAAAAATATTTTTAGAGGCTTTATATATATGTATATATAAACATTATATATTACTATTATATGAAATTGGATTTGTCATCGGCTTTTTGTCACGTTAAAAAACCAAGACGCTTCCATTATATATATTAAAAAAAAAAAAAAAATGTAAGCAACTCATTGTATTTCTTAATGAATCAGCTGGTTACAGCGTCATGTTGATAATGCGAGAGTCGTGTGTTCGCTCCTCGCCAGGCCGAGGTGTTTTTTGCAAATAATTAATAGAAAAAGTGTCAATTAATAAAAGAAAATATTTCGTTGTGTACACAGTATCCTAATAATTTTTCAAAAGTTTTTAAACGGCTTTTTATCTAGTTACAAAAAGCATAAAATAAAAATGTAAGTAAAAATAAATAAATAAATAAAATTTTTTAGAAGCTTTTTATTAGTTAGAAGCTTTTTATATGAAATTGACTTGGTCATCGTGTCTTCCTATCACGCTAGTAAAGAATTAAAGTAAATATAAGCCGTTCCGTTTGTGGCTACGTGGCTCAGTTGGTCAGAGCGTCAATTTAATAACCCCGTGGTCGCGAGTTCGGTCCCCGGGAGGTACGGAGTGTTATTTTTTGAGGATAATTACTAGAAAAGGTGTCAATTGATAAAAGACAATCTTCCGTTGTCTACAAAATATCCTAAGAAATTTTAATTAGTTTTTTTTAAGAAGCTTTTTTCTTTTTGTAACTAAAAAGCACAAAATAAAATTTAAGTAAAAAATCATTTTTTAAAATTAGAAGCTTTTTATTGTGAAGCCCTAAAAAGCATAAAATAAAATTTATTCTGGCAAAGACATGCTACAAAGAAATGAAAGTTTCAACACTAAGAAAATTTTAGAGAAAAGTATAAGTACTTTCCTTTTCAAAAGATGAAAATTTTTTAATGTTCAAAATATTTTAAAAAGCTTTCGAGACATTTGAAATTTCTGGCCAAACGAACGATTATATAAAAACTAATAACTAAGAATATTGGTCTCGAAAGGTTTTTAAAATATTTTGAACATTAAAAAATTTTCATCTTTTGAAAAGGAAAGTACTTATACTTTTCTCTAAAATTTTCTTAGTGTTGAAACTTTCATTTCTTTGTAGCATGTCTTTGCCAGAATAAATTTTATTTTATGCTTTTTAGGGCTTCACAATAAAAAGCTTCTAATTTTAAAAAATGATTTTTTACTTAAATTTTATTTTCTGTCATATTTTGTTTACATTTATTGTATATAAACAACAACAATATACAACTCATAATAAATTTTTCATTATATTTTGCCTTGTAAAAGGCTTTAATTCTAAATGCAAATATTTATTAATTCAAGTCTTCCTTGATAATGTATGATTATTGTAATGATAAGTCAGTACTTGATGTAAATAAAAATTAACTTGATGTAAAAAAATAAAAATAATGTATAAATAAATAAAAATTAACGTGCAAATACACACATGTATGAAAAAAAAACACGTTATATATGAAGACCTGTTATACAATATGCATATGCAAATGACACTATTTTCTTCCGAGAGATTATTTATAAAAGCAATAAATATGACACAATTTTTTTTTTCTTGTATGTATATAGTCAACTGTAAAGGGATTAAGAAAACATCTGCCTTCCCCTTCACATACACACACAATATATATATATATATATATATGCATACAACGTATTTTCATACAAATTAAAAGCATCCATGCACATTTATCCACACAACATAATCATGTATCTTAACAGAAATTTAAAAGGTCTTCAAAAATTAGAGATTGCCTAAACGCTATTTGTTCGCTTTCGCTATCAATTTATCTTGAACGAAAGAGGGAGCATGCTCAAATAAAAATGAGAATGATGGACTTTCACAGTCCCACATAATCGTTCTTTTTTTATTGGCAGCTTTTAACAGAAGTAGCTAATCCCCTAGATCAATTAGGGAATTATGACTCTGCTCTCTGGCACGATACCCCCTTATCTTGAAATTAGGAAGGAATAAGCTGCCATGCGTAAGATCTGTTCGCAAATAGCACGGTTCGGAAATCGCACTCTCGGAAGTAGCACGTAACCCTGACAACAACCAGAGGTCTGTGATTCATCTATTTTGATTACTCACATCCTTTTGAAAAAAACTGAACTTAGTGATATATATATATATATATATATATATATATATATATTTTTTTTTTTTTTTTTTTTTTTCTCTCTCTCTCTCTTGCAGATGTTTGTAAGAAGTTACTGAAATGTAGATTTACATAAGACCGGTCGTTTAGTGTGAGTTTAACACTTTTTAGCATTTTTCTTTTTAGAACGATTTTCCAAGTGTGTGACGATGAAAATTTATAACTTAAAAAGATTTTGAATAATTTTTAGATGAATTATTAATTTTCATTTAGATTCTGATTTCGAGTCGGGTCGTCAAAATTCTATACTGCGGGCCGACTAAATGTTTTTGTCGAGTTCAAATCGCGTCGAGTTGACTGAAAATTCACTCATCGGGTAAAACCCGATCCCGATCCGTGACGGACTCTCGCCATGTAGGGAGACGAGGAGTTACATTAATCATACCTTATTTAAGAGGGGGAAATTGTTCAATATCTTATGCAGATCTGTCACAGTATTTCTAATTTCTTCCGTACGATTGTTAGCTCCCCCCCCCTTCTTTCCCCACACACTATTATGTTTGCAGAATAATTTTCTTTATTATTCAATTACGAATATATAAGAAAATTACTTTTTGAAAAAGGAGGGTATGAATTAAAAGAATTTTTAACAATGCTAATATAATTTGTAACAATGCTACGGAATAAGTTAGAAATGTAGGCAGCTCTGCTTGTATATATATTTTTTTTTAATGTTGTGTGTATACAAGAATCGTACTTTCTTCTTATGCATAGAGAAGAAAGTAAAAAAACAAAGATAATAAATAATAAATTCTAACTTTTGGAAAATCGTGAATTTCAGCCATGTACATTTCAATTTTACCATGTTTTTATTAACTCTCTTGTTTGTCTAGTACAAATCTTGCAATGAATTTTTAACTTCCCGACAAGCTAGATATTTGAAACTTTTAGAATAGCTCAGAACACGATAACAATGCATTCTTTTTACACTTTTATTCAATTAATAAATGTTTAAAAATTTCTTATAATTATTCTCTTTATTACGCATTTGATCATTTTCTTTCAAGTTGATGGGATAATTCAAAATATTTTTTAAAAAGTATTAACAAATAGAATTGTCAAGTTTATATGATTCAACAGAAAAATTAAAAACATTGTATATAAAAAGTTCTTTTTATCTTGTAATTATTTAAGTATAAATTCTGCACCCCTGAAATGATCTTTAATATTCTGAGCATAAGAATATCTCATTTTTCAAAATCTCTGCGAACAAGTAGATAAATAAAATATTTCATGACCTATAGAATGAATAATATTTGTGCTCATTTGCCTCGGGATACTTTCGATTTTGAAGACTAAGAATTTCATATGGAAAGAAACATACCACTAGGAAAATAGCATCAATTGTTTCGGATGGAAATAATAAACCATGATCTTTCAGAAGAGAAGAAGTTTGCACGAGAGCAACGTGAAAGCAGACACGCACAAAAGTAGATGACTGACAAAAGTAGTAACAAGACTGAAAAAATATGCTATTATACCACGATATACTTCCAGCTTCTTTCTCTCTTGACGAAGGAGACATATTTAATTTAAATTGGAAACAAATGTTGTGTGTTTCTACAACTCTTTATCATTCAACAATTAGCTTTTTTGCTGATTTCCATGGGTTTGGTTAACGCCATAGCATTTATGCCAGCACCATAACTGATAATGTAAAGCTGGTACGACATCTTTACAGAATTTAAAAAAAAAAAAAAACCCTTTTAATGCACATATAAGCGAAAAGTTTTCCTATTCGTTCACATTAAGAAAACAGTAAATTTCGAGTAACTTACAAATTTTTTAAAAATTGGAATGTTGCAAAATAAATAGGGTTCTTACTAGTGTCATATGTGATGTTTTAAAAATGACCAGAGCTCTTTACAACCACTTGTTCTTGAGATGTCACGTACACAAACTAGAACGCACCCTAGACGGGCACTACAACCCACTTTGCGATTTTCAAATTCTTCACACCTCAAAACGTGCAAAAAAAAAAAAAAATTTTCAAAAAACAAAGATCGAAATTTTTGACGATTAACCAAGTTCCCCCATATATATGGGCAGGGCCCGAAATTTCAACTTCGATTACACCCGCTGAAAAAAAAAAGTTACTCGCCACAAAATATGATTAACTTACTCTATTTTTTACGTATAAAGGTGACCAGAATTTTTTATTGGAAAAAGAGGAGAAACTACACAGTGTCTTTGATTTTATAAGAAAATAGAAGACATTCCATTTTGAAAAAGAAGTCATTTTAGAGGACACAAAATTGAAGGAATATGATTATAAAAGTCGTTTCAAAAGCTACTTTACACAAGTGCTTGAAACATTTTTGTCCCAAATGATGAATTTGGATCAGTGTACACCATAGTTTAAATTAATAATATACGGATACGAGAGGAAAAATCCCTAATTTTTATAAATGTCACTGGACGATTTTTTTTTTTTTTAAGTTAATGTTCACCGGTCGATACAGCCGACAGCCGATCG